>MU912256.1:31120-51160 GCA_036418165.1 Cooperia oncophora | reverse complement strand
TGGGGTCAGGAGATGTGGTGGATCTGTCAGGATTGAAGAATCAAATGCAGTGGAGCCGATTTCTCGGCGATGTTGCCGTTTACAATCTACTCGCAATCGCATGCTCATCGTTATCGACGGAAGACGAGATTCAGCTTCCACCAGATTTGCAGATGTTCTGGCCAAGTCCTTCTTTTCGGGTGAGGAGGATCTGAACTTCAAGTTTCTCGTTAAAGTCATCTATAATATCATTTCTTATTATCCTTTTTTGATACGACAGAAACCCAGCGCCATTTATACCAATGTTGGTGTTAGGTTCCCCTAACAACAACAATTCAACAGTATAAGAACTTATTTTGTCATAGTGAAACAAGTTCTGGTACCACAATTATTCCAATTCTCATCAGTGATTGCTTTGATTCACTGAAACGATTTCTCAGAAATCCAGAAATCTGATCGTTCATAAGTTTCTGTGCATGAGAAAGGTAGCGCTCGTTCGTGTGGATGTTGAGGCATGTCAGAAGCTGGGTTTGGCATGGCGCCAACCCGTTTTCAACTGAATTCTGGTCGCTCTCTATTAGCTGTGTATCCAACAAGCTGGCGGATAGCGGGGCTGGTGCCGCATCCAAACACAGGCCTCCTCTCAAGGTCGTCATCGTTGTGTGGAACTCATGATGTGCGGGGCTCCTACTTGGCCGCCGGGGCGGGCGGGTCGTATTATGGTCGTCATGTTGGAAAGGTGGCGGCATCTTAGTGTGCTTTTGAGAGGAGTCCGAGGAGCGGGAAAAAACTCTCCCTCCCATCCTCGAAGGAAAATTTTTGGGTGAATACTGAAAAATGGGGGAAATTTCAAAAAAGTGGTAGGAAGCTGGGAACTTTGGGGGGGGGGGGGGGTGCATCGAGATCCTCTCTAGGTGGCGTCGTACGAGACTCTCTCTCGCGTGAGGGGGGGGCGGAGGGGTTCTCTACTGACACACCATTTCACACGTCACGATGCTTTACGCTGCCTCCTCCTCCTCCTTCTCCTTCCTCCTTTCCCCGATACGCCTCAGCATCGGTTGCGAACAAAATTGTGTGAAACCAAGTATCTCTAAAAACTCAGAAAACTGGTGATAAATTCATTGAATTCGTCATGGGCTCAATATCCATTTGTCACAGGAACGAGAGCTAAGAGTGACATGCGCCGCATGTGGAGCTACAAATGTTGAAGAGAGCCGATTGGTAGAAAGGGCTGTGGTTGCAGGCGGAAAGGCAAAGGTGTCATTTCGAAACCTTTACGCGTAAAGGTTTCGAAATACACACCTTTGCCTTTCCGCCTGCAACCACAGCCCTTTCTACCAATCGGCTTTCTTCAACATTTGTAGCTCCACATGCAGCGCATGTCACTCTTAGCTCTCGTTCCTGTGACAAATGGATATTGAGCCCATGACGAATTCAATGAATTTATCACCAGTTTTCTGACTTTTAGAATACTGTTTCACACCAATAATTGTCCGAACCGATGCTGGAGATGCGTACCGGGAAAGGAGGAAGGAAAATAGGAAGGGGACAGCAGTAACAGCATCGTGCGACGTGTCGAAAGGTGAGTCACGAGACCCCTCCGCCCCGCCCTCACGCGAGAGAGAGTCTCGGTACGACCGGCCACCTAGAGAGAATCTCGATGCAACCCACCCCCCCCACAAAGTCCCAGCTCCTAGCCACTTTTGAAAATTCCCCATTTTTCAGTATCACCCAAAATTTCTTCGAGGATGGGGGGGGAGTTTTTTCCTCTCGAACTCCTCTCAAAAGCACACTAGACCCCCCCACCTTTCCCAACAACGACCAAATACGACCCCCCCCCCAGCGGCCAAGTAGGACCCCCTCATGTGTTCCACACAACGATGCTGTACCTTGAGAGCAGGCTGTGTTTGATGCGGCACCAGCCCGCTATCCGCCACTTGTTGGAGAGCACAGGCGACAAGAATTGGTGGAAAACGGGTTGGCGCCATGCCAAACCCAGCTTCTGACATGCCTCAACATCCACACGAACGAGCGCTACCTTCTCATGCACAGAAACTTATGAACGATCAGATTTCTGGATTTCTGAGAAATCGTTTCAGTGAATCAAAGCAATCACTGATGAGAATTGGAATAATTGTGGTACCAGAACTTGTTTCACTATGACAAAATAAGTTCTTATACTGTTGAATTGTTGTTGTTAGGGGAACCTAACACCAACATTGGTATAAATGGCGCTGGGTTTCTGTCGTATCAAAAAAGGATAATAAGAAATGATATTATAGATGACTTTAACGAGAAACTTGAAGTTCAGATCCTCCTCACCCGAAAAGAAGGACTTGGCCAGAACATCTGCAAATCTGGTGGAAGCTGAATCTCGTCTTCCGTCGATAACGATGAGCATGCGATTGCGAGTAGATTGTAAACGGCAACATCGCCGAGAAATCGGCTCCACTGCATTTGATTCTTCAATCCTGACAGATCCACCACATCTCCTGACCCCACAGTAGAAACCGAAGACACCTTCAAGGGAATGGCATACGGCGCATCTAATATTTTAACTAGGAACAAAATAGAGGAAGAACAGGAAGTTCGTAACTTACCTTCTTCTGTATATTTTTCGAAAGCGCTGCATTCTCACTCGATGATAGTTCAAATTCATTCCGGAGGTGAGCAACTTTCTTGGGATTAAACAGCAACGGAATGTCTGCAATAAACGAAATGAGTACAGTCTTGTTCGCTATGGATGCTGGGGCGTGTCAGGGGGGAGGCTGGACTGGCGCCGCGCCACGCAAAACCTAGCCCTCCTCCCCTCGCCCTCTGTCCCCCCCCCCGAGACTGTTCAAAAAAAGCATGTGTGAGCACAAGTACTACAATAGGAAGACTCTACACTCAATATCTCACATTTCAGTACTAGAAATAAAACCTGATAGAGCCTTCAAAAACATAACTGCTACCAGAAGACAGAAAGATTCACAGATCCGTAGAAAGATTTCAGATCATACAGTTCCAGATTCGAAGAAACAGGGAACCGTACCCCCTTACATCACACTGATTTTTACAGCTTCAGACCACCCCCTGAGACCCAATTTCAGAGCGATAAACGCTTAAATAAGGCATAGGAAAAATTTCAGTACAGGAAAAAATTAGAAAATTTACCTTTTTCCAGCATTGGGGAGTTCTTCGATGATCCAGGAGCGTACCTCAGTACATTGTCATTTGTAAGTAGCAGAGGCGACACACCACATAAATCCATGTCCAGAGCAGACTGAGACGAATCTAATGTTATCTGATGCTGTCGAGTTAAAGCCTCCGTATCCCACAAGGATAACTCCCTGAAAAAAATCGCTATGGGAAGGAACTAATCGCTTTCTGCAGTCACCATCAACGACTTTGAGATAAATAAAAGAGGAACCGTTGATGTAAAACAGCTAGTGTGTGGTCTCCAGCCAAACGGGAAAATGTCATTCGTACCACGGGAAACCGAGACGCTCGAACATGGCGCGACTGACGGCGGCCAAGATCCCATATCTATTGACATACAAAATACAGTGCTGTTCATACAAAAATTGAAAAAAAAACAAGTGAAGCGATCTACTCACTACTACACGTCCTTCCGCATCTCCCATAGACAGCATATCGTCTTTCCATGCCATTGTTCGAATTGACCAACCACCACTTTTCCACTGCAATAATATGATCATCAGACGAAAAACGAGACGGCTTTCAACTCAAACCATTCCCAGGACAAAGCAAACTTACCCTTTTAAAGAATACCTTTCTCCGATAGTACTCTTTTGATGAACCCCAACTCAATTCTTAAGCTTTATTGCACACAAAAATACATACACCCACCAATACTTGACCTAATGTAGACGCTACCGAATACGGGTCGTTTGCAGCAAAATACTGTAAAGTTAATGCAAAAACACCATTTGTTAGTAAAAGCGTTACCACTCTAAAGCAGATGAAACCATCCAACAATCGTAATTTTTTACCTGAGTGTTCACTTCTTTGCCATCTTTCACATGCAATCCCTTGACAACCACGTGGTAGAGGCGATTCTCTGAAGCAAGCCATTTTCAGGAACTCATTTAAAATAACGATAATCTTATGGGAACAATTGGAAAGAAAGTTCACGTCTTATTACAAAAATGAAAACTCTGAAATACTACAAGTGAAAGAAAGCAAACAGTAGAAATATTTGAAACACAAAAGAAGCAAAAATACATCTAGAAAACGACTTTAGTTGGGGACAAAAAGCTGACCTGAATCAAGCACCACTAAATTTTCGCGGTATACGCTCAGGCCACCGTCTTCAGTTGTTTTTATTCCATGATGCTTGCATGACCACGCCTTAAATTGCTTTTTCACCAAGGATCGCTAACGTAGAAACACCGACTCGCAACCACACTCATTCAGACACTGGAAGGAAAGTCTGATTCCATTCTTGTCCCATAGTCGGAGAAACGCCATGGAACGAAAATTAAAGTGGGTTCAGATAAGTATGACCCAATTATGACCAAGTATGATCCAAATTTTAGGCCATACACCATGAGAAATCCAAAAAAATCAAGTCAAATTCCATCAAGTTAGTACGAAGCAAACTGCATGGTATCATAGGATTGCTTATTCATGGGCAAAAGACAGAGCCCGGGCCTCGAGCCCGCACCTCTCGCTCAACGGGCGGTTGCGTATCCATTACGTTCTTACCACTCTTTACCCCCTCAGTTCAATGGCTGGCATAATGGATTGCTCGGTAAGCGGGAGAGGCGGGTTTGATCCCGTTTGGGGGTCTCGCTTTTGCCCATAATTCAGCAATCCTGTATTCTTATTCCTGTGACAACTTTCGAAGCGCGCAGAGTGGAGCGAAACAGCAGTTATCAAACGAACACTACATTCAGATAATCTTACCATATCCACTATCAAAGGGCATGTCTTGCTCATTCGTCGAAGGAGACGTAATCCTTTTAGATCCCATATCTCCAAAGGTTCACGTTGAAAAGCGAGGGCCAAGTAACATCTGCAACAAATTATGATAGTAGCAATACAGCTAACAAGCAACTCCGCCATACCGGAAGAGAACTTACTGATAGAATGAAACCCGTAAGAGGGTGACCGGGGACTCATCAGCTTCGGGACGTATTCGACGTTTCACCCCTGAAAGCGACATCTAACTTGGCGTTCTACCAGTGAATACGCTTTATACTGAAATAATCATCCTAAGTTAGCAGGGGATGAATCTGGTGTTGAAGTGGCAACTCCTAAAGAGAAATCTGCCAATAAACATTTTCAGGACGTTGATCTCAAATCTCCTTTCCAAGTTAGTGAAACAATCCCCTGTGCGCAATCCAACGTATTTCTCAGCATGTAAGGACTGTCTGGCAGCAAGCTCAAGTTGGAGAAGGAAAACAGAATGCAGCAGCGTAGTGTAGCGGTTAGGTGCCTATGCTGGGAGGATTTATGTCCGAGGCTAACCCGTTGATGAATCCTTCCTCTGCCTTTGAGGTGATGTGTCTACAGCGACCTTCACCTATTCTACTACCCATTTTCTGCTCGCACGACCCTGAATTCACTCGCATTCATGAAATGTGGTAGGTGTGGCTGTGTACTTCAACTAAATGTGACGGTTGCTGTGCTTCTGAAAGGATATTTTCATTTGACACAATTGTGGTCGTGTCTCTGTCCAACACAGAACAAGATGACAGTTGTCTCGAACTGAAACATCCCACGAATGTCCCATTCTATGCCATGTTCAAATGCCAGGCCTACTCCGTCCCAGGGAGTACTTGGGAGTAAAGAGGATTAGGACGTGCACACAGCATGGCTAGGTTCTGGCAATGAGCTGAACATAGGAGAAAAAGCGTAAAATTTCTGTGATGATTTATGTAAAAAATCAAATGAGGCTTCTAAGACCTGGACGCAAGCATCATAAATGGCAAAGCATCACAGTTGGTAGCAAGATATGATTTTCTTTACCAATGGTCACTTCAATTACGATACTTCCCCAATAAAAAACTCAATTTGAAAAGTGGAACTCATTCTACCTGTCCTGATGTCCGTAGCAAAGATATCATTTCTCACAACTTGAGCAGTACTCAATGAGTGATTATAACCGGCGGTGAGTACAACATATGTCCCTCCCCATTCGAGTGATCTGAAACGCAAGAATGGGCTTATTAGATCACTTGACGCTATCGAATAAAACCGTTACTTGATTGGAGATGATTGCACGGTGAATTCACGAACTACTTCACAACTGAAGACATCTACAATATGTAAAACGCCAGAGTGCGATCCCAAAGCCACGAGATGCGCCGAACCAAATGATGCTTTATCTTAAGAACGGAAAGCGTGAATCTGCTGGATGTGTAGAAAGCTGTGACAACACGGCACATAAAACCAACCTAAAGAGTCGTCTCCTTCTTTTCCTAAATCGTCTATTGGTCGCATTCGCAAGCATGACACTCCCGACGATAATGCATCAAGAAAGCCAGTTTGTTGGAAACTTGAATGAAATATAATAATCCCACTATAGATAATCGGTTGAGTGTGACTGATTATGTCACGAAATTCATGGCGACCGTCCCAGTAACAGTGAGACTTGGGTTTTAAGAAGTGAAATAGAGACTATGAGGGGAATTTAATTGGTGGGACAGGAAATGATACCAACTGATAAGCTGTGATAAGGGGTGTCAGAAGAGCAGGGTCAGTAAGTTCATGCTGCGGCTCACAGCAATAGTGGGACGTTAGTTACAAGATATGATATAGGGTATGGACATGAACACTAGTGTTCATGTCCCATACTCTAGTATATCATATCTTGTAACTAACTACTCTTTCTGTATGTTGAAAGAGGTAGCAACTGATAGGGGCTGAAAGATGCGGTAGAACTCGAGCGCTACCTTATTTATAGCGCACGTCGCAACAACGGTAGGAAATTGGTTCTGACAGCTGATACAGGGGATGTGACGGGGATATCAACGGTTGGTGACAGAAAGAGATAGCAGCTGATAGGGCTGATAAGGACCGCTGCCGCCGTCGTTGATCTTCAAGATTATACAGCTGTCACACTACAAAATCGTGAAAGTTTAGTGATTGCGACATTGGTGACGGGATAAAAGTAATATGACCAAAAGATAAGAGAGGATAAGAAGTAATTCTTAATTCATTCCACTAGAAATATGCTGCGTAAACCCAAACGCGTTCGACGACTGTTGAAACTATGGGCACCTTACACCTAACAATGCAGTCGAGTCAAGCGATAGGAGGATTAGGGAGGGGTAGGGGGGAGGGGGGTAGGGTAAGAGTGGTAGTATGCAGCGATCATTCCAAAAGAGCGATGGGATCAAAGGTTAGGAGTGAAGATATTCTGTCGGTGATAATTTCCATAGAGTTTATCGCGTGATGCAAGCGAGAACGTGTAAGCCAAGTTGTGAAACAGGACTGATTAACACATCAGTGGTTACTGAAGTTATGTTATTACTGGAAATCTTGAAAAGCTTCTCTCGCCCCGCATAATTCTCATCGAAACATGTTCCATCTTCCAAAAATAATACCCACAGTTCGAAGTTGGCACAATGGACTCAGTAAACAAATAAACAGTACGAAACTTAGTTACTTGTTTTGGACACAGCAATGGAACTTACGCGAGCGATTCTGTAGGAGTTGTGTCTAGCTCTTTGTTAAATGCTAGGTTGTCATCAATAAACGATCCTCGGTATTCGAGAACAGGTGACTCTCCGGAAGTCTGAAATAACGTTGCAGACAAAGTTCATCATAGAATGACAAGGGCATGTTGAAAAATTATAGAATCAAGCAAAAAACCATACCAACTGCCACAAGACGAGCCTTCCGCTACTGAACAAGACTACTATGGCGTTCTGAGTGACTGGACAAAGCGCTGCGCCGACGGCTCTTTGCTGGGCTCCTTGTCGTTGAAATTCGCCTGCGGCAACCTGACACAAGTCACTACGTCATTATAAGTCTTACCGAGAGTCAAACAAAATACTCACCTTTTCCAATCCTAACTGTGCATCAGCTCTCTCGTCGTTTGATGAAAACGTGCCCACCCTCAATGAGACGCTACCATTGGCATGAACAGAGAAAAGTGCGTCGCGAGAGCTGCAGCACAACAACGATATGAGATTTGGTTCCATATTAGTGGTAAAAAGTATTGCAAACAACTCCGTGTGCAAGCAGTGTACCTGCAATGGGACGAATGGAAAAGTTACCATACGTGGAAGTTTCTCTGGCATTGTATCCTGAGAAAAGACGGTCCGACTCACGTACCTGTCCGTGGCTAGCGGCAAATAAAAGGCTGCGATAGGCTTTGTGGAAACATATGCTTTGAATACTGGACGCTGACTTTACTTGATCGTCACATAAAGTAACCGACCGACAGGAGTTTGAGGGCGCATTGTTGAGGTTAATGTCGGCACATAACATTACACTACACCCCAGTGAAGAAACTGAAAAAAAACATGCTTGATGACAAAATGACTGAGCTATAGAGAAAAATCGAACTCACAAGCAGCATGACGAGCATTGAAAGGGTCAATGGCCATATCAAAACAGAGGGGTTGTAAAGGTCACCGACCAAATTTTTTCTCCGTTCTCCGTATTCCAAAGAATGAGACAGTCACCGGAATGCAGTGACAAGAGGAAATCTCGGCTCATATCCTTCCACACAAACCATTTCATGTCTACAGACAACATTCACAGTAAAGTGGAAACATAATTAGAAGGAGGTGTTCCGGAACGGCACGAAAACAAGTAGAAACACTGTAGCAAAACTTACTAATAACATTTGAGGTAGCATGGGAAAATTGGCATCTCTTTGAAGCGGAAATTGGCTCCGAAATGATAATCTGGCCACTAATATCTGAAGATGCAATCCGGTGATCATCCACTCTCGTCTGCTCAATGATTGAAAACGGAGGCGACCAGCACACCTGTGAAAGAAAGTCATGCAGTTCCTCCGAAGGAAAAAAGGACACCATAGAATATCTCTATATCTTTGAATTAGAAAAAAACAAAAAATAAGGCAAATGGGTAAGAAACAAACATGATCAATGGCAGTGCTATGTAAGTCGACGGTTTGAACGCGTTTAAAAGTGAAAGCATCCACAATAAACAGCAAGCTGTGTGATCCATAGGCAATGACACCTTTTGAGTTCCTAAAAATCAATATGGTTAGGTACGAATTTGTCCTATACTGAGCTATTAAAAGAAAGCACAATTATAAAGAAAAAGGGACGAGACTGAAATTGGGTAACTACTAGAAGCATCTCTAAAAACACTGGAACCTGTATGGGATTGTCACCGCAGGAGGGACAAACCACCATAATTCGGCAAGAACTTGCAGTAGTTTAGTGTTTTCATGGTTTTCGAAGAGCTCCAATCAATGCAGCAGGATTTTTAAAATAACTGGTGCACGTGAACTTTGCCGGTGCACCAGCTGATATCACTGCGTCAACAATGGGATGAGCAGTGCCCGCAAGGCATGTGCACAAGAAAAACGAAACTTATCGCAACGCGGCAACATATCGTTCAGGCTCAAGAATCGGAAAAGTCGAAAAGAAAACAAGTACTCTGAACAAGTTTTAGCGAGAAATGAAAGGGACACCGGGTTTCACAACCCCAGCAAGGGAAACCCCTCAAAAACCCTCACGTATGTAGGCTAAAAACGAGACTCTGAGTCGAAAGCAGAATTAAACTTGAAACTAGGAAATAAAGCTCGCAAAAGAAACTCTCATGTGTGATATGCAAAAGATTTAGGGGCAATGTGTTTAGTCGCCGATATGAGGCGCTATTCGAATGCGTTTGTACTTCGTGGCAGCTTTGTGAGCGTTTGTCAGTGTTCTGAGCGTTTTGAGCGTCCAACAACGCTTCGAGCGCCTTGAGCGTCGAGTAGCGTTCTGGGCGTCTGCTAGCTTCTTCAGCGATAGTCGAACATACTACTTTTGTAGCTATAGAATCGCTGAGGGACACTAGAGCTGGCGCACGCTCAAAAAGCTACTGGACGCTTGAAACGCTGTCCTACCCTTAAAACGCTGGATGCACACCTGTATTTTCCTACGCTGAAAACGCTAGTGCAAAGTATGAACGCCCTTAGAGCGCGTCCAGATCGCGATCGTGCGAACCTGCCGAACGATCCTACCGCGCGATCGCGAAGTATGAACGCGCTGTTATCTCGTTATAATTATTTAATGATCCCAGTTAGAAACCATAAAACAGCAGCAAAAAGACTAATCAGTCAAGACCCAAATTTCAAACTAAGCATACGGTAGATGGTATAGAAGGCTAAATTCTCGCTACTCACCAATCTATGGCGTTTCGGTTGCTCGGATGGAGAGCACCCGGTAGTGTATTCGGCATTTCACGTTGTTGGTCGGAGCATGAGCCTATCTGTGAAATCATCAAATCGTCCAGAAAATACCGAGCAAACAACACAATGATGGCTCATAGAGCTCTGATCTACTCGAAACAATCAATGAAATGACAAGAACACATGCAACACCCCAGCATCCCATACTGCACTGCTCCTGGCCACAGCGTAGGTGTAGTAAGCATTTTAAAATTACACTCGTGGACATCCGCGATGACGTTTAAAGAGCAAGAGCTTTTTTGTTAATTCTTGACATTTTCAAGATGACAAAAGAGTTCGCAAGGGAGCTGCCGTTTCCCACTGACTGCACCAGTTGAACGCTCTTTTACACTTTCAATTTGTATTAATAGATCTGGGCTCCTCTCATAATCTTGCACTAAAGGTTTGTCTGACAATTTCTTACAAATAAGCGAAGATCTCCATTCCTTAATCGTTATTCTAGAGCACACGCTTTTTTTTGTCTTTCTTCTGTGACAGGTTTCCTTCGTTTTAGAATGACCAAGAGGGCTTTTCCCCCGAAAACTACTCTGAGATGTGGTAGGCGTGGCGGCGTACTTCAACTAAACGTGGCGGTGGTTGTGCTTTTGGAGAGATATTTTCATTTTGACACGATTGTGGCCGGTCTCTGCCCAACACAGAACAAGATGACAGTTATCTCAGACTGAAATCCTCCCGAACAACCTATTCTATGAAATGTTCAAATGACAGTCTACTTCGTCTCAAGGGATAAGGCCGCGTTCATAGCTTGCTCGTTTGCCAAATGCCAAAAGTGAAGAAATGCGGAATCTGCAGAAATGCCGAAAGTGAAGAAGTGCGGAATCTGCAGAAATGCCGAAAGTGCGGAATGTGCAGAAAAGCAACCGATACGTATCGATTTTCCACACTTTCGGCATTTCTGCATTTCTTCAGATCGATAACAGCTTTCTGCAGATCGACTCTGTCGTATCTGCTTTACATTGCATCCGCTTTCCATGCTGACATAAAATCGTATGAGCTTCGTCTATGCTGTTTCCGCTACGTCTGCATTTTCCGCATTCTGCAGTTCTTCATGAACGCAATGCTATGAACGCGCCTAAAGAAGTGGTTCACCCACGTCGGGCGTATTCCCTCCCAGAAAACATGCATTGTTATCCCCTGACTCGCAATCGTTCTCGTGCATTTCAGCACCATATGCTGCTCCAAAAAAAAAACACGGGGAATTGTCGTGGAAAGTGTTTAAAAAGCATGTGTGCAAAATAGCGGTTACCGTAATCTGACGTAGTGTTACACCAATGGCCCAGGGCCAGCGCCGGCCGAAATGTGCGAGAAAGTGTCAAGAGAAGAACTACGAATGGTCCTTAATAGTTCAGCGATTCTATGATTAGAAATGTGGTTGGGCGGAGGGTACAAAAGACTTCTTCACCCTCCCCCGTTCCAAGAAGAAATCAACAGGGCAAAGTTTTTGAACTGCTCTTTGAATTAAACCACTGGGATTATCCAGTTCTTCTTGGAAACCCTGTACAAACTCCACGTCGAATCAAGCGAGATCGAAAATCGAAATCATTCGAGAGTTGATGGCCGTCAGGAGAATCGAACCATGAAGGCCCTTGGGCTTGTCGCCATGAATGAAAGGGATTTCTTCCAAAAAAGAACAGGCATCGGTGGTTGAGCAAAGAATAGGAATTCTAATGAAGGAGTTTCTACCATCTACTTCGTACTTAGTAAGAAACGAGAAAGCATTTACAAAGCGGGAATCTGCCCTTTTGTAATACGAGTTAACTAACGAGTCCACAATTTTCGGGTCAAATAGAAGTTAATCTGCGATCTGTGGCGAAGCACTCTCTTTCAACACAGAAAACACGAGAAAGTTATTCCTTTTAGAGAGAATCGTTGAAAGAGTTGTGAGAATTCTGCAGCAGAGCGTGGAATTCGAGCGCCACCCGCGGCGACGACGGCTGTGGCCGCGCCGACGAGTCATTGCTTGCTTTGTTTGGCGAGCATCACTGACGACAGCGGAAACATCGGAGACGCAGACAAACTGGGCTATAACATCCCGCGCTTGTCCCCAATCGTTACCCAAGGATTAATAAAAGGTAGAATCCTGACTGGACCTCCTTTCTTCCAAAGTAAAAATGAACGGAATCTAGTGTTATACTGCTAAATTTTTCCCCATACCCACTTCATGCAATATTTGCGTGGCAAGTAAAGTATGTCTCCTATTATCTAGAACAGAGAACGCTTCATTAGCTTGTTCTTCAAAGAAGGGCTCGATGACTTGAGAGGTTCAATCGAGGGCTTCCACCTGAGGGTTTACGGACAACTTGAGCTTGATCCCTTTGAACGTGTCCATCATCTGTTCACATCTGTACTCCCTCGCTGCATGGCATTCCATGGTCGTTGTGACCTCACACATTCCAATTTTTTCCGAAGTGATGAGTGGCTCATTCACCCCAGTGACCCCTCCCTTTTAAAAATCCTATATCCTGGCCCGCCACGTTTCTTGCTCTTTTCAGTGCTTTGGCAGCCACTGTCTTCTATCCAGGGCACGCCATCGTTGTGATGATCACAAAAGGGGAGTCGTATTTGACCGCGAGGTAGGGGGCGGGGGGGGTATATGGTCTGAGAAAAAAAAATATTTTTTGATATAGCTGATTTCCCTTTTTTCACGGACGTTGTTGGGAGAGGGACTGCCAAAGATCTATACAAATACTAACCGATAGTTGAAAATGATAGGTAAGTCCTGACCGAATCCCTTCACTTACCCTCGGCAGCAAATAAAACCAGAAATTTTTTGGGAAATCTCGGAAAAAGCTGCAAAGGTTAGGCGAATATTCTGAAAATCTTCCGTTTCACTATTTTTCACATTTGGATATATAGCCCACCCCCACCCCGCTCGACGGAAAACTCTTGGCTGAAGAACTGGAAATTTTTTAAATTTTCGGGAAAAAATGGTAGAAAGTTGGGAAAATCTAAGAAATGGGTGGGTGGCATGGGGAGGAGGGGGTCGTATTTAAGGATGGAATTAGGTTAGGGGGTCGTATTTTTCAAAATGGTTATATGGCCAAACTGTTCCGATCTCGTCTCAGGGCACTTGTCACGAGAATGCCCTTCTCTTTCCTTTTCGCTTTTCTATCCTTCTTCGCTTTCTCTGTCCCTCCTCCTTACCGTCTCCCTTCAACTACTGGACTGGTAAATGTCTCGAGAAAATACCCATGGACCCTCGCAGTGAGAAATGAAAGAATGGAAGGGGAATAGGAGAAGGACACGCGGCAGGGACAAATATACAGGCCGATATGACGAACTGGGACAGTGGAATAATAGAAGAATTGGATCAATTCTATCTACTCATAAGGGGAACTCCTCCGAATTCGTGTGTCCTCCCCTCCCCCCCCCAATTCTCGTATTCTCCCACTTCGAAAGATCGATGCTTATACTTTCCTTTGCGCACATTCTTTAGTGTCGCGAACTATGTGAGCGGCCCCAGTAGGAATGCGGTCATCCAGTCGCGAAGTGTGAACGCACTCCACGCGTAGTAGCCCAACAGGAATGACGGTGGCTATGCAACTCGACTGTCTTCAGGATCATCTCCGCTTTTTGGGCTGATGACTAATTCCCGATTGATGTGAGTAAGAACACATTCAGCGACTTTGTCATCCGATCGTTTGTATCGCGCGGTCGAGTCGCTCGAGCGTGTATCGCGAAGTCTGAATGCGATTCAAGCTAGATGCCTGATACTCGTTTCCATCTCTGCAGGTAGAGGTAAGGGGGTCGACATTATTTTCAATTGAGGCGTTGATTGACCTCTAAGTAAGCTATAGCTCAAACCGATCGTAGATCAGCTAAACCATAATACTACCAGTACACAGTAAATAAATAATATTTACGCTCTACACCACCAGATTAGCGATATTGTAGGTAAAACATGCAGTCATCGACACATAATTGTGAACATGTGAAAAATATGTGAGTTACAATGCTGTTAACTTTATGAAAAATGTACAATACTGAATGAATAGTCCAAGAGTTGACAAGAATTGGAAAGGATGTGAACCGGCATCGCCAAAAACATATGGCAGTTGGTATGACAGCGTAGAAGACCGGAAAACGTTGACTGAAAAGTCAAACTAGATAATCCCTCTTCAGAACGTTACGAAATTCAGTAATTTATGGACAGAAACGAATCGGTAATTGTGAAATAGATGACGAAACGAAACAAAGAAGAACGTTCTATACTGCCAGTAAATCTAACTCGAAAGTCAGATCTCGTGAATGAGGAGTGTGCCATCATTGGTGCACCCATACTACGCAACACTCTATCAATCCACAATAACGGTCCATTGAGATGGGCCTCGATCCAGCACGGAGTAGCATCAATCTGAAATGAATTAACTATCCATTTCTAACCTGCGTTGAAGTAAGAGAACTATTCATCAAAGAACCGATGTCAACGACAGATGAATTATCCACAACGAAGAGCAAAAAGTATGAGTTTACCGTTTGTCTCCGATAATCAGCTCCCCATCCCTTGACGAACGATATTCGTATAGTGCAAAGGCGAGTCAAAGCGTACACCGCTTCATAACCCTTTTCCACTGATTCAGCAAGCTGAGCTGCGAATTCAGCATTGTTGAAAATCTTCAAGTTGCAGTTCGGTGGGATCTGAAACATTCTTGGTCGTGACAAAAAAGGAAGTACACGATGGGACAAACATCACTGGTGTTTTTTCGTAATTTTCGCAGATTTTTCTAAATAAATCTGTTAGGAGTCATTTCTAACCATGATTACTTCTCTATATATAAACCGCACATTGTCTGTGTGCCCGCCCGAGAAATGAGGGTGAGAAACACTTTCAGGATTCACGAAAGGATCATGCTTCGGATGGATGTGACACGAACTAACATTTACACAGCCCTCGCAACGTAAGCTCCGCACACAATGGGCGGAGCGTGCACCGAACGTTGCTGGACGTTGCTGACAAGGGAGGACGTTCAGGACGTGCCCCGCTTTTTTGGAACGGTTTACTGCACTTTGTAGGGCCTTGCCCATGAACCATAAAAATGAGCTTCGTTTGGATACGGCCTGCAATGCCAAAAAGGACGCGAAAATGAAAACTGGAAGTCTGATCGTTTTTGAAGCCTCTACGACGTTTAAACCAGCCTTGAACTCATGACCAGTTGCTGAATGGAGGGACCCTATAAAGGTACTATCGGAATCGAAGAGAAAAGTAGTCGGGGTATGGGGTCTTACTTGTGGCACGTAATCAAGCGTGAACGGCTTCATGGAATGGTTTCTTCAACGATCGGAGGAATGTTCAGCAACAACGATCGGATGGCCTAGTGGATAGCGTGAAGGATTCTCAAGCGGACAGTTGAGCTTGGGTTGATGGTTCGACCCCTCTCGGCGTGCGGGTTTTCGCATTTTGTATGTTTTGCTGTTTTCGCTTTTACATACCATCAAGCAAGACCTTAGTTGAAGGTGACCTTTATAGGTCAGACCATGCCCGAATCACCAATATGGAACTCCTTATAGTTATGGTGCCATTTATCGCTAATATGGAGTGACATGTTTCTCCCAATGAAATGCTTTGCTACACACAAGTAAGGCCGCGTTCATACATGATGCAGAAATGCGGAATATGCAGAACTGCGGAATTTGCAGAAAGGAAATATATACGTATCGATCTGAAAACTGCATTTCTTCAAATTCCGCGGAATTTGCCGACATGCAGAAATTGCGGACAAAGAATTGATAGGGATCGATTGGTTCTTCCCTGCCGTCGTGCGGAATTTGCCGTCGTGCAGAATCTGCAGATTCTGCAGATTCCGCACGACGGCAAATTCCGCGGAATTTGCCGACATGCAGAAATTGCGGACAAAGAAGCGATAGGGATCGATCGGTCCATCGGCATTTCTGCAAATTCCGCACTTCTGCATATTCCACGGTTTTTGAAAATCGATAGACACATTTTCTTTTTCTGCAAAGTTCGCGCGTCTGCAATTCCACAAGGGACGTCTGCAATTCCGCAGTTCTGGGCACATTCCGTGTTCGCGCATTTCTGGCAATACATGTATGAAACGCTGCTAAGGGATATCCGGCGCCAAATTAACGTTCGCGCCGAAAATAGTTGTGAAAAATCGATCGGGCTATGGATTACCCCTGTGAACAATCTTTCGGCCAAAAATTTTTTTTCCGACTTTTTTGGATGTGTGAGTAGGGTTGTGCTCGACAGTCATTCTATAGAAGTCTACAGTGCCTCGCCATAGGGACCCCTATTTATTAATATCCAAAGATAAAAGTAACAATGCCGATGAAATTACATGCAAAGAGGAAGGAAAGGGAGGCATTCCACCAGGTTTGCTGTCCTGCCCGGCGGCCTGCTACGTCGTCGTTCCATCATCGTCTTTACGAAGATGGGATACTCCGGTCACCACTGCCGACCAATTTTTTTTCGATTTTTTGGGTTTTGGTGGACCAAAAAATGGAAAAAAATTTTTTTGGCTGGAAGTTCGTCCATGAGGGTAATCGATGGTCCTGATTACGATTTTGACTCTTATTTTCGACGTCGACGCAATCTGGCGCCAGAATGGCGCTTAACGTTCTTCATATGGAGGTACATAGACGCTTCTCGCTCCTTTTTTGGCGTTTTTCTGGAGCCGCTCGGCCAAACGAAGCCCACTTTTATGGTTTGAAAAAATATCACAACTTTAACTTACCCTAAAATCCCATAGATAAGAGCGGTCCATAGATAAGAGCGGTTTGTGCTAGAAAATGAAAATTGACGTTTGTATACGTTTTTTTTGGCGTTGTGTGCTCATGATTATCGCAATAATAGCCTACAACTCTACCTTTATTCTTACTGTTTTCTATACTTTCTATCCTGTATCACCTGCTATGAAACGTCGTAAATCGTATACAGCAGCTTTCAAGCTAGACGCCGTCAATTATCGATTTGGAAAATCTCAAAAACGATTTTGACGAAGTAGAAATTGGAAAAGTTTAGTCTTATGTATATGTTGGAGTCCCTGTTGTTGATATTGTGAAATGTTTTGTTGTGAAATGTGTTTTGAAATGAATTGTTGTGAAATAAAATTTTAAAAATGTTTTTTCAAAATCATTTTTTACCGGTAAATTAAACCGCTCTTATCTATGGAATTTTACTGATCGAATGGGCTCTTCAAGTTCTATCCAGAGATCAAATTCCGGCATTTCTAGAGAGATTCCGGCAGAAATTCCGTTAAAATCGCTATTTTTCTATATGAATTGTTTATTAAGTGGGCGGGGTTTAGAGTTGAGGGGCGGAGCTTCTTCTAAACTTCTTCTCCGATTTTTATTTATCCATCCATCAAGTTAGAGGGGTGACTGCATTCAATTTCAATTTCATTCCAATTCATTTTTCACCGGTAAATCAAACCGCTCTTATCTATGGGATTTTAGGGTAATTGTTTTTAAGGATTACGCAATGTTTAATCTTCCCTATGAAGCTCTGTAACGCGCTGTATAGCGCTTCGATACGCTACCATTTCAACGGTGCTTAACACGTTCGCGGCGTTTACTCCCGAGAGTACACGAAAACACTCCGCTTTCGGCGAATCGTGTACTCCCGGAATACACCAGCCCTATTCGCGATCGTTTTTTGAATTTTTTTTTCATTTCTCAGCTAGAGAATCGGAATATAAACAATTAATCAAACAATAGAGAAATAGTATAGACACATTAAAGGCGTGTACACCCGAAAAAATATTCCAAAAACTTTCCGCCCAAGGCGAATCGGGCTTTTTCAGGAGTACACGCGCTTCTTTGCCCGTTTTCTCTTTTTTTTCTTTTGAATAGTAATTGCATGCATATACTGAAAGAAACAATAGAGAAGTGTTACCACACATTAGAATAAGCGTGTACTGCAAAAAAAAACACCGGCGAAAACTTTTTTCTTAAGACCAATCGAGTACTCTCAGGAGTCCACGCGCCTCTTCTCTTGTTTTTTTTATGATTTTTTTCCTCATTTCACTGACAGTTATATACAAATAATAGAATAAATGGCATAGAAGTAATACTAAAACATTTCTTGTGCATTTTTTTGAAGCAGGAGAGGCAGTATTGGTTTACAAGAGAAACAAATCGTGTTTACTCTTGTTTACTCAACTTAAAAGGGGCAAGATACCTGGTTCTTTCACCAGAAATGAGATAAACCTTGCAGAGGGGGAAAAAGTGTAAAAAGAATGGACAAAAAAAAACGAATTACGTGGTTTTTGGCGAAGTTGTATTCGTTGCGAGTGCGCTTAACCATAAACGGGACGATTGCCTGAGTGTCGCCCGCCGCGAACGCGAAGCTCGACAAACGGAAGTTTTTGGCGAAACGGCGCCGCTGTGAACGTGTTAATCCTATAGGAGCGAAAGCAGCCGCAGACGGGAATCGATCGGCGCCGGCAGTTTGTCTTTCTACACGAACAGCCAGCACCGATCGATTTCTGTATCCGGCTATAGCGTTTTAGCGCTGTTACGACTGTAGCGCACAGACGCGTTATAGGGCGTACACACGCGTTAGAGCGCGTAGACCCGCGTCGTCGCGAAGCCTAAGCACTGCTATGCACTTATCATTATGGTACCGTTGTCATATGCCTTCTAAACACACCTTACAAACAGTTGTTGGATGCCAGCCGTGGCGTTGATTGCAGTTAGGAGATTGGACAAAAACAGCCGCGTCAGAGAGACACTCGCAGTATACCTAAAATTATGACATTAAGGAGACTTCACGTCTCACAGAAAAATTGGGCATAAATTGTAGCATAAGATAAAAGGTAAGAGGAAAAAGAGCAAAAGAATGAAAAATCACATTACCTCTCCACCGATATAATAGAACCTCGCTCCTCGGCCAACTTGTCGACGTGCATCTATTACGGGTACAGGACGATTCTCGACATCAAAGTAACCAAGGCAAAATCTTAAAGTATGTCTATACTCTGAAACCTTTAGTAGTGTATAATTGTAATAGAGACTACCTCTCTTCAGAACTTGGCGAGGGATAACCATCCACAAGTAGGTAATGAGACCGCACATTGAAGGGATCTCCAACTCGCTTGCCTTCTTCGTAATACGTTATTGACATCCAACACTCTGGCTCGCAATATTCAACGAGCTCTTGTACCACTATAAAAATTGAATGGTGTGAAACTGCAAGGCAGAACAACCACATTTGAGAATAAATGATTCTTACAATCGGCTCCAGAATGACGTGGGAAATTGGAGGTGAATGTATGATTACGGTCATCACTAGTATCCATCATTTCGTGTTCATCACGGTCTTCGCTCAAATACGAATTTGGACTCAACGGTGATTGTGCCTGCGGTAATCTGCAAAAAATTCGGTTTAGAACTTGCAAGCCCCTCTGCTAATGATGCAATAACCCCTTTGTTGGAGATGATGGAAGTTGCTGTCCAAATGACATAGGCGGAGACGAGTCAGTTGATCCAAAGTTTGATGCCGAAACTGATGATGATGGTACAGCAAACCTAGGGAGCGGAGAGGTTGACGAAGGGGACCCAGTGTAGCTACTTGTCGGGGAATTCTCCTCAGATAGGTAATGTGCACGCATTTCATCCACATTAATCGAGGCATTAGGAGCACGCTGAAACTGACAGCATTCTACTAGATTTATACATTGTAAGTACAAACAAGGAAAATGATCCCAAGGAGCAAT
>MU912256.1:0-18415 GCA_036418165.1 Cooperia oncophora | reverse complement strand
TTTCTTCCATCGTCCAACCACCTATAAGAACCTTTACATACATATTCGTACCTCACCACCCACACTTGGAGAGGATGCCTTGAAGCCACCACAAGATTACTTAAGTTCACGTGAACAAAAGTTAGAGTCACGTTACTTGAAGACAGTCACCGATTCCTTTGCGTCACTGCTTGTACAAGCAGTCTGGACCTCAGTCTCTGCGATCATCAAGAAACAAGGGCGCTGGAAAGCGTGGCCCTCACACTCACAGGTGGCAATTCTGACACCTCCCAGTTGCCCCGCCCACCAAAACTCAAGGGCTATTCTCTGTCACAAGTTCATTTTTAGACGCGTTTTTGGTTTTTTTAGTTTGGATGACATCAGCATTGAATACACAAAGATCAGAGCCACAGTCAGCAGGATATCGCTTTGCTGGCATAAAACTACTGGTCCGGAAAACTCCTATGATGACGTTGCCACGGCTCGTTACATAGGATTATCCACGATTTCTTTTTTCTTTGTAGCTTTTTTTTTTTCTTCCTTGGAGAGAAACTTAGCGACTACAAGTTTGTATTTGAGTGCCCACTATTCACAATATGCAATCGCGGAATTCGGCCTTTGAAGGCACCAGGCATGGTAATTTGGTACTCAATCTAATGGTAGCAGAGGTGCTAAATAGAAGGAGAATGACGAAAAAAAAACGAAGCAGAATGCTCAAAAGGCTGCGAAAAGATCTCCGTTGTGCGTGGCGGATGGACGAGTACGTGACTAACTCGAAACATTTTTTGGGCAATTTTTCCATCATGCCAACAACCGCTCCGATAGATACATAAATATTCATAGGTGTATGCATTTGTCCATGCAGCACACCAAATGCCCAATTCCAGTGCTGTGCTATCGTATGTGAGGCTATAAGGGTATTAGCATCGGTCTGCCTGATACTGATGCTTGGAGGCGGTCTTTCTGCGCAGGAGGCTGTACATCTGTACATCTGGCAGTAGGGTCTTGTCGGGTCCACTTCAGAAAATCCTTTGAAATGAACGACTTCTCACATCGTTTACTCGAGCAAGTGGCTTCTTCATCTGCTAGGCGTTTTATTCTCACTGTTAATTGTCAATTCTTGTCAATTTAACATGCCTTATGCGCTCCAACTAGCAGAAGAAATTACCAATATTTGCTCTGTTTGAATAAAGCTTCATTACCAGGCAGATGCAGCTAACCGCTTCCTCTTTCATTCGCATGCAAATGCCAAAGAGAGGGCCAGGGAGGACAGGAATTAATGGGCACATCAGTCCAGAGCCGGAAACATTAGTATGCGTTTTCTTCGTATCTAATTTGTCCGGCTGAAAGAAAGAGATAGTGAGCGTCATAATTTTAACAGCAAAATTTTGAGGTTCGTTTTTGAATAGTATTTAAATCACGCGTGGATTACGGTAGTGGGCGTGTTTGTGTGATCCGCTTGACTTCGAATTGCCGCCGTATCATTTTGGGAGGTCTCCGTTGGGTTTTCTGACAGCGAAGTGAGTTTGTGTTTACCGGTTGTTTTATGTACGACGTCTACGATTTGAACTTATGCGTGGAAATAGTCCTGACTTTGAGCTTTTTCTCTTTTCCGACATTACCTTTTTACCCCTTTTTAGTTGGACGCTGAGGAAAATTTTCCTTGGCTTTGGTGTCTTTTAAGTGCTCTATAGGAACCCTGTATACTAGTGTAAACGAAATTTCCACTGGGTTCTGACTGAAAATCACTTTCTGCCACAATTGCTTTCTACGCAGTTCCATTGTTTTGTGTATGCTTTCCCTACCCTTACTAAGCGATTTGTTCGAAGGAGTTTGCTTTGCCTCTATTCTGTGTTTATTAGCTACCACAGATTTGCAGCATAATGTTACATGCCGGGGTATTTTTTACACTCCCGTTAACATGTCATACAGTTTTAAAAATTCCAGTAAACCAGGTAAAGTCTCCTTCGTTGAGCGATCCCTTTTTGGATGCGGCACGCATTCTACTTCCATTCACAGTCGAAGTTGCTCATTGAGTGCGATGTAGCCTGTAGTGTCTTGTGTTGTTATCTTCCGGATTTAGCACAGTTGAGTGGTCCCCGCAAATAGATAGCGTTGAGCGTGGTGAGCGTGCCTTTTTCCAGTACACTACCTCCTCCTAAATTGCAGTCAACTCCTGTGAAACTTCGAAATGCTGCGAAAATCGTTTCTACGCTATCCCTCATAATTTTTTTCCAATCGACCATTGCTGTAAAATTCAGGGAAACTTATGAGGAAGGTGGGTGAGGATGATTGCTCGACTTAAGCATCAAGGAGCTCCACAGTCTCTGTTTTTTTTCTGGACATCCACCTTGACTCTTCACGCTGTCCCCTATAATTTACTGGTTTACCTTATGTACTAGTTTCTGTCTCAGGTAGCCACCGCCAGCCTTTTTCACTCCATGCGTGCCTAGAGCGCATTCATACTTCGCGATCCGGTCGCTCGAATCGCGCCATCGAATTACTCGAGCGTTTGGATCGCGAAATATGAAGGTGCTGATTTAATGGCAAACAGATTGTTGCCCAGCTGGTTCAGAATGTCCCATGATCTCGTTCTACTCCGTTAATCGTGACGCTTTCTCGTATTCTACACTAAGGCCTTTTTCAGGAGCAGTACTATTCTCGCCAAGGTTCTGATCTATGGCGGATCTCGACGCAGAACTAGCTCTGTAAGTCCATGTCCTTGTTTTTATATAAATTTTTTTCCATTGATTAGTTACATGTCAAGAATATTTTTCATTTTCGAGCTTTACAGGGTTGTCCTCTCTTCTCATCTCGCCCTGGTCGCGAAGAGCAGCGAGGTGCATAGTTTGGTCGTCCCTTACCTAATCTAAAATTTCATCACACGGTTACTTTCACTAAATGTTCTCCGTAAATTTTTGTCCCGCTATAGTTCACACTTAGTTATTCCTGTGTTCATCTTCTTCATAGGCGGATGCCACTGCATAGCGGCTAATGTAATTTTGGGAACAACTATTGAAAGCCCAGGGCAGGATCATGCGTGAAGGTGGGATTTCTCGTTCCTAAACGGTTCAGAAAAAACTCTAGCACCATTCCTCCCACTGTTCTATCGAGACCATGAACTTTCACGTGAATTGCGAGGTTGCTGCTATAAATGTTTGCAAATATAGTGTAGTTCGCTGCGGACGGTTGGGCGTGTCAGTGCGGCTGCGTTTGGCGCGGTGCCAAACTCGTTCTCCACCAGTTGTTGAAGCGGGCAAGTGACAATACTGTATCATATCCTTCGTATTACTCGTTTTCTACCACTTTTTGTCGCATGCGCGTTTCAACAAGAAGGCAGAGAACGGCTTTGATGGGGTGCACTCTCATACTGACTGACACCCGCAACCGTCCGCAGCGTATAACGCTAGAGTGTGTAACGCATGGAACCTTCTGAAGATTATTTTACAAACCGTTGATGATAAGCGCATTTCACAAGTATGTCGAAAGCTGCAGTTCTAAATTAGAGTTAAGATTCCCTTACTTGCTGCTTTGTTTATTGAACTCAGGGTGTTCTTGAACCGTAGTCCGCTTTCCTACTAAAAGCAAAATGAGCCGTACATATCTGAATAAGAAAAATTGAAAATCTGTCTCTTCAAAATTATAGAGGCATCCTGGTAACAAGGGGTCTTGAATGTAGATTGTTGTTTTTTTGGCACTATTAACCCTTCACTGCCCCAACCATCCAGAACTGAACCAGTTTCTAACCGACTGCTGGGGTATTTTGACCTCCTGAATACGAATATGACATTCGCTTAGCCCGAAACCTCCTGGCGCCCGCGCCACAGGCGCCGGTGATCTGGGGTATTTTGGCGCCAGCACCTGTAGCGCGGGCGGCAGGAGGTTTCAGGCCGAGCGGATGTGATATTCGTGTTCAGGAGGTCAGACTACCCCTGAGAACAAGTTTTCAGCGAATTTGGTGATTCAAGGTATTTTGGCGCCGGCGCCTGTGGCGCGGGCGCCAAGAGGTTTCGTGCTTAGCGATGTGGTATTCATATTCAGGAGGTCAAACAACCTCAGGGAATAAATTTTCAGCCAATTCTGCAGAGCCACAAAAGGCTCGGTCCAAATCTGGCGTGTTTTCGGAAGATTGGGGCAGTAAAGGGTAAATAGTGCTGTTTTTTTTTTCTCCACGTGTTCGCGATCTTACGGTCACGCTGTGAAAGCACATAACCTCTCTAATGTGTATTGACGATTTAAGTTTAGTGTGGGGAACCAACACAGAACGAAGATGTTACCTTCGTTGAAGATAGTCATTCATACCGCTCCCTAGCTGATCAATTTGGCCCATTGTCTTGATAACGATTCAGAACAACCTGTGACAGTGATTTAGGTGACCATGAGTCTATAGTTAGTGGGTATGTTGGATGCAGGAACATGAGGTCCCAGCGCAAACTCCGCGCAGAAATGGGAGCAGGTAATCGGCAAGAGTTTTCTGTTAATCGGTGGAGTCGTTTTACATCGGAAAATGTGACTTTGCTGGATTGCTCACCATCGAGTATGTCAACCATCGCAAGGACTTTTCCTTTAGTAAGCTTAGGTAGATGTGTTTTTGCAAAGTTGGTTCACGAAGCCACCTTCTCGAGATGCACTCATTCTTTCGGAAGGGTCACAGGACACATTTCAAGCGGACAGTTCTCGCTTCGAAAGTAGGGTTATTTTCTCATTGGATTTAAAGGCCGAGAAGTTGAAGATGCTTCGCCGTTGGCAAGTACGCTAGCATCTTTTGGAAAACAAAGTTTTGAATCGTTTTTTAGGATGTGTATTGTTCACAATGGTCACTAAAAGAAAGTGCACTATTACTCATGAGCACGCTTAGCTCAATCAACCAAGTAACACGTGTGGAAACATTTCACCCTATCTAGGAGCACCTCTTGATAGTGTGCAGCTTTTGCGCATACAGCTCCGGAGAAGAAAACCTCGGAACAAGCCCCAAAATCGCGTAAAAACAGTTCTGAAGCCATTATTCAATAGGAGTGGTAACCGGATAGCGGAGTTCAACAAGAATAAGAACTGTCAGCGCTTTGAATTTGGTTTGCTTACTACTGGGTCTGATTAGAGCCTGGGTATCGACTCCATATGAGCTTCATAGCTATCCTTGGATATTCACCTCCAAACTCCTTGAAACGTGCTGGTGGCCTTCTTACATTTGACTCATGCTTCAAGTCATCTCGAAGATGTCTGATGAGGTCGAGGTGGAGGCTTTTACTCGGTCATTTTGTCATCCGGATGCTGGCAGGTGCCGGAATCTAGTAATCACATACTTCTGTGTTCGCTTAATGTCATTTTCACTGATTTGAAAATAGTCCTTCCATGCATACTTTATCTATATCCACAATATTTCGGTACACAAGTCAAGGAAAATGAAGCAATAAGTTTGATGGGAAATTCCGATTTCTTCGGCTTGTTCCGCGTTTTTTTTCCGCAGCTGTGTCTGCATTTTGGAGAACTGGAACTTTTCTTGAGTCTGTTCATCCCACCATCCGCAGGATCCTGACCCGGGGTGCCATTTCAAGTTAATGAGCTATTTTGAAATTTTGCGGTTTGAGGAGCTGAGTTCCTCAAAGTTTCGTCACAACTTGCTGCAACAGTTCAGACGGCATCTTTCTGTAGATCTATTGCAGCTGAGCGGGTCACCAAATTTTAGCATTATCTCAAAATTAATGTGTAACCCACGCATAGGATACCATTTTTAATTGGGAAGAATTTCCCGTTCGTGCTCACTAAAACTCTTTTTGGAAAATAATAGCATAGTAAGGTGGAGACTGTTCTGATAACTAAATCCTCTCGTGTGGCCCATAACTTTAAAAACCGCCAAACCTTTCCAAATCACGTACCTCGGTTGAATCTAATGGAAAGTAAGTGGAGTTTTGTCCGTTTCTTCGTTTTGCGTCTTGTTTTACTTCTCGTAGATATCCAATTTATTGTCATAGAAGCATAGTTTGAAGTCTATACAGGATTCTCTTTGTTTTGTTACACTACATTTAAGACGAATTTTTTTTAATTCTCCTAAGATTAACTATTTAGTTTCGAGAGCGAAATATCTTCCCTTGTGGCCGATGATGGATCGCCAGCTAAAAAGAAGAAGAAGACTGCCGAAGTCGAAGAACCGAAGGAAAACGGAGATGCTCAGACAACAAGTGCCAACGTGATTGTTTCTACAGCACCAGTCATCACTATGGCCCCCACAATACCTGTTATTGCCGCAGGTGCCAAAAATTGATCCACTGCTTTCTTTGTGACTGTTTTCGAATGACTTTCATTTTTTCGGACCTCGTTCAGACTCAGTGATCGCGTAAGAACGTGCGATCGGATCGCGCGGCCACAACCGAGGGCGCTGCGTCGCCAAATGGTGGGCCACCATCAATGGCACAATTCGAATTAGCGCTGTGTGAACGCAGGCCAGTTCGAATTCTGCCGGTGCAGTGGCGCACCGCTGGTAGTGGAGCGCCCCGGTCGTGGTGCGCGATCGCGAAATTTGAGCGCGGTCTTACCGATTGCTAATTCTTCATGATGCTTCTGCCATTCGAATCTCATCGTTTCAGCACCAATGATACAGACCATTCCAAATCCTATGGCGCCGTTTTTGCCAAGAGTCACAACACTACAAGTTCCGGGAGTGTCAATCATGCCTCCTCCTGTGCCTCCACCTATGTTCATGCCTCCCAATCAAGGTTTTCGGCCGCCTCCAGGATTTCCTATGCCTATGCCCAATCTTTTTCTACCACATCAGGTTATCATCAGACTTACATATGTTTGCTCTGTACAACAGATGGAATCGCGCCTTTACCGTCAGCTCTTGATTTTAGCTGCGACAACCTCCCCCTGCAAGACAGTCTGCAACAATTGAAAGCGCTCCAAAAATTTACAGTTCGGAAGTACCCACAAGCAACGCGACGGGAGGCCAAACTGCTACTGCACCAGTCACATTTGTAAGTTACTTTGTTCTCCGTTCTTTTCATAATTATTGGGCGAGTAATTTACGCTACTCCTTGAAGGCACTTGCATCTGACATCGAAGCAATGGAAAAGAAGAACGAGCATCCGTCATCTTCTTCATCAAAGTCGAAGGATGCTAGAAATTTAAAGCCTAAAAAGTACCTCCGGGCTGGTGGTGGACAGGTAAGTCGTTGCAATACCTTTATCCTTATTTGATGTATTCGAAGGCACATGTTGTGGTGGCTCTGAGAGCAACAAACACCAAACGCGTCGGAGTTTGAAACTGACTCCGACTGGTGTTGGTGCTTGTTGTCTTGCTCGTTTCTCGCCTCCAGCTATTCTATGCATCTATCTTGAAGTCGACTTCAAAGGAGATCTTACCAAAGACATTAATTTACATGTACTTCTATTTCTCATCTCCATTTTACGACATCCATCAAAGAATGAGTCGTATAGATGGTTCCACATTAGCGCCAACCAAAGAGCTGCTTACGAGAGCCAGAAATTGCGCTTCTTCTACTGTCCTGTTCGTTAACGAAAGTAATGGTGGTGCCTATGTAGTTTACAGTCTGCACCGAATTTTTATACAGGACTGGGTTGAAATAGTTCAGTTATGGGCTTCACTTAATAACGCTTGAGGTTCGCGGCCTGATTGTACAAGTGATGAGGCAGTGCAAAATGCTGTCGCACTTTCCGATCGTTTAGGGTCTTAAAAACAAGAGAAAGTATACCAATTGGCTTCTGTCGAATAACATAAGCAATTGTCGAGTAAGTTGAGCAAGTTGCCCTTGAGTTTACTGATGAGCCACTTCGAAAGGCTTCCTTGTCAGGAAAAGGCAACATGTAGGCCCGGTCATTTGCAAAAAGGTGCACGCCTTTGTACGCGCCACGAACGGGGATTCAAGTCTGTATTCAAAGTCTGCGAAAATGTTATTCATACTGACTTATTGAGTTTTTTTTTCCACCGTTTTCTGCGGGGTGACCATGAATAGCAGCCACCAGTATACTTGGTCTATGACTGATTACTGGTCTTTGCTGGACCAACTCTTTGGTCTTTGGTTTCTTTTTCTTCACAAAACTATACGTCGCTCTTCTCGTATCATCTGCATCATTTTCCTGTTTACTTTGATGAAAATCCATCCCAATACCGGTGATCGATGTTAGGTCTGTTGATTTTGCTATTCATTGATTCTTCGATTCATTCATTTCTACGACCTCTTGTCTGTGATGCTCTTCCGGTGACGGCTCGATAACTCCTTGTAGGGAATTCACAAATTTTCGTTGAACTGCTTGAACTCGGCATCCCAAGACGCTCAAGTCGGTGTAAGTCACACTGCAAATGGCCGATCAAATAGCCGATTCAATCTGTTGAGTTTCTCTAGCTGGTCAGCTTAAGATCTTATAGAACGTTACCAGTTTTTGCGTGATCGATAGGTAGTGCCAAATGATCGAACATTTGGGAGGCTGATTTTACCATTGTGCGAGAAGCAGCTTTAAAGGTGTTATATGCCTAAGAAAGCGCGACAGCCATTCGAAAAGTGGTTAGCTCTGTGGATGCGACATGAAATCGCTGATTACCGTAGTAGCTGGGTGCAGATCCCATGTCAGATTTATTCAGTGTCTCTTGCGCTTCTTCGTTTCTCAAATTTCCTCCTTTATACGAATTTCTAAAGGTGTTCGATGAGTTTCGATTTGAACATTTGATTTGAACATAGAAACTCCATTCTTTCAATGAGCGATAAGTGGCTGCATTTTCAAACAAGTGCTGAATCAATTGAACACAGAGCGTGCATGGCATTCTCAAAACTTGCTTCTTAATGTTGTGAATTTCAGATCTGGGAAGATCCTTCCCTGGCTGAATGGGATAAGAATGACTTCCGCATATTTTGTGGCGATTTAGGAAATGAGGTGTGTCTCAATGAAGATTCTTCTAATTTTCACGTTTTATATAGAGCTTATCTCCAGGTCTCCGATGAGCTACTGGCCAAAGCTTTTCGTAAGTATCCCAGCTTCCAGAAAGCGAAGGTATGCCTATTGCGAATTTGATGTTTTTTGTATCTCTTTGAATTCATACTTGAATTCATACTTTTTTTCAAATGTGAACCCAAGCGCTGACTTGTCGAGATGGCCACAAGGGCTAATCCTAGTGTCTGTTATGTTAGGACGAAGTGGCCTATTCAGTTTTGAAATAATTTCTTTTCGTTCCAAAAGTTTCTTTTTCGAGGACTCTCCTCGAAAAAGAGGTATCCGTTCTTCGATGCCTTTATTGAGCATTTTTTGACTATCAACAAAATTATGTTAATCATTGCTTGTTTGTGTCCAGAGATTGCTTAAAGCTCCGCTTTATTTCAAAATGACCGAATCCAAAAATACTAATTTGTCTCATAATTTTTGGCTGATTTTTGAGTCGCTCATTCAATTTTCCTTCTGTTTGATGAATTTTTGAGCAGTGGTGCAATCACCACTGGGATTATTGATGCATAACCATTTGCCGTGAATGGATTTGTCGCAGAGTGAGCGAAGGTTACCACAAAAAAAAATTTGAAAAACGCTACATCCTGATTCTGTGAGTGCTTGACAATTCCCTTCTGCACCGTGAACGTTCTCAGTGTTTCTGACTGGAAGCGTCCCAAGTATTCCCTCCAAAAACGGTCTTCGGGCTTTGATTGGGTTGGTGAGTCTCAGCTGCGGTGCAGACTAGCTGTGTTCCGTTTCGATCTCGAAGAAACACAGTTTTTATTTTTGTTGATGATTGACTCAAGAAAGACCTCCCCATGTAGTCGGAGAAGAAGGATTCTGCAGGTGGTCAGGGTTGCTGCTCGGACAAGGTGGGGCAGTGCTTGCGGTGTCCATGGAGATATCACTGCGCAGCGACTTATCCTATTCAAATGAGAAACGATGTTACTACGGCTGTGTCCGAGTGTATGCTCCGGAACTCGGTAGTAGCCTCCGGATGCAACTCACAGAACCTGTATCTAAGGTGACTAGGCACCGAGACCAGTTAGATTGCTCAGCTCGCCTTGCTTTTGACAGATTAGTGGAAGCATCACCTTAAACCCCCTCACCCCTATCACCTTGACCGATTTGTAGCTGTGCACAGTGTTAATAAATTGTTGACCCTTTCGATCGTCCTTCTTGCACTGGCATCCAAATTACTCAAACTTCAATGAACATCGACGGAAACAATCAACTTGCTGTTGATATGCAACATGTCATCTGTCATGGATAAAGGCACTACCCTGAACCACGTTTCTTATTTGGAATAAAAAAACTGGATCTGACCAAAAATCGCACAAGAAATATGAGACAATTGAATAAACCCTGGAATTTATCCAACAACAACCTTTGCCTGCTCGTAGCGCCATAATCACTTTCTTCACCAGTTGCCCTTTTACATTCTCTGCCTGAAATTCTCTGCGTGCTTCACTAACTTATAAATGAATGGCTTTCTTATTAGCTAGCTGGTGGGGTGCCTAGTTGTGGGTGAAAAGTTCGATTTTTAATTTTTTTCACTGCTTTTTGCGGCAGTATACAGTCATTAATTCTTCTAAGACTATTCACAGTTGCTAATTGTCGATGATGCCTGGAGAAGCTCTCATATCTGATCCGTTTCAGGTTGTCAGAGATTCACGGTCAAACAAGAGCAAAGGCTATGGTTTTGTCGCATTCTCCGAATCTGATGTGAGTTTTAGTTGTCAATCCTCACTCAACTTCCAGCACACAAGGGTGATCGTAATTTGTGCCGTGAAACACCTTATCAGAAAACTTGAAGTAGAATACTGGACGGCATGCCTTACTCTGGGCAACATGTTCGTGGGATCATGAGGTTCTAAAATACAAAGAAATGTCGAAGAGCAAGAACAAGATGATTGTCCTTTCTCTATCGCAATTTCACCGAGTAAACATGTGCATTTAGCTAGCTAGACCCTTTTAGAAAAGGCCAGCTCGCCTTAACGCTTTATGGGGTATGGTGTCACACCGAAAAACATTGTCAGGTCCGCCCTTGAAGACAGTCCTCGCACTCGCGTCCTTGTTCAAGTGATCGGGTCCTCATTCTGTCACACTATTCCACTTTCGCGGCTTCACAGTGAGTAGCAGAGGCGCTGCAGGCCCCGAAAGTGGCAGTTCTGACACCTCCCTAGTTACCCCTTCCACCAAAACTGAAAGGCTATTTTCATTCTCAACACCGTATTTTTCAATTTTTTTCACGTAATAGGTATATGCATTTAATTGGTCTCAGCATTGGCTGAGACGAGGGAAGGCTTGTGATGAGCGAGAGGCACCACGATATCGCTTTGCTGGCATAAAACGAGCTGGTCCGGACAACTCGTACAGTGAGGCTGCGGTCAGGGTTCTTATGGTGCTCTCTATGATTTTCTTTTGCTTTTTCTCTCTGTGGGAAGTAACTTAGCGGCTACAGCTTCACTACTGAACTCCCCCGGCCGCTGCGGGGTTTCTTCAAGAAACTCTATAGAGAGGATTTTCAGTTCACACCATTCTCTACGAACCTTATGCCGCCAGAGTGTCATCCTTTCAATTCACTCTCGAACCAGAAGAGAGGAGTTATTTAGATAAAGACGAGTACCTCGGAAACTAACTCAGCACACACTTGACGAATCTGAGTGAAGGCTCTGAATCTTCTTCTAGGTGCGGGATGGGGTGCTGCGAGATCACTTGCTACCCCACTGTGTGCCAATTAAGGTACTTTTTCACCTTACTTGTATTGTTTTCGATGCAGTGTCGACGAAGGTCTCATTTGCTATGCATACTCAACATTAGAAATAGAAAAGAGCCTAGAAAAATGGTTCAAAATCGCTTTTCCTCAGCAAACTTTTCACCCATTTTTTGACTTCCCAGAAACGCATAGCAAAAACGAAACCCATTTTTGTGATCCTTATATGGACCCCCAACATGCAACAAACCATTTCTAAAAGCGCGTCACGACACCTGAACTACCTCCCTTGTTAAAGCAAAGACACTTTGCGCTAAATATCCCAAGTATGAATCTCCGGTTGCTCTGATCCTCAAACGTACTTAAACTGTTTGGATCATTGCTGCAATCTTGAATGAGGATATGAATGTACATAAGTGCATCTTTTCATCTCCCTTTTTCAGGACTATGTACGCGCCATGAGAGAGATGGATGGTAAGTATGTTGGAAATCGTCCTATTAAATTACGGAAGTCTAACTGGAAGGATCGAAATTACGATGTCGTCAAGAAGAAGCAAAAACAGAAGGCTAAGCTGGGACTATGGGGTTAAATCTCTCCTATTGCATGTTCAGGTGTCCCTGTGTGTTTTTCGTAGACATGAATAGAGAGTATGCCTCGTTTGCTTTTTTGTTGAGTTAATTTATGTTTTTAAAACAAAACCAGATTTTGTTATTTATTGTAAGGCAGTGTACAGACTTCGCGACGTCGCCCGTCGCAGCGCGTCAACGCGCTGTAACTCGCACCGACGCGCTACAATTACAACGCGCTGCACTGCTACCGTACCCCAGCCTTTCTTAATCTGCTTTCCTCTGATATTTACCCCTTTCCTTCCATTGTTCGTCATTTCTACTTCGTTTCTAGACATTAATTACCACCCTAATCGTCCGAAGTCCTTCCAGTTCTCAAACAACTTTTTTCCATGAGGGCAGATTCGGCTGAAAGTTGTATCATGGGATAGTTTGACTTCCCATACATGAATATCACATTCGCTTAGCACAAAGCCCCTAGCGCCCGCGCCAAAATACCCGCCATATTCGCTGGAAATCCTTCCCCAGCGATCGGGTGGTTAGCGACTTTGTGCTAAACGAATGTCGTAATCGTGATCAGGATACCTGAATAACCACAGTATGCTGGTCTGCATCGACTTGAGTGGGAAAGATGCTGGCTCCAAACTAGCCTCAAAAACTAATAGTCGAGGTCACGGCATCGTGCGCAAAGTCTCACAAAAAAAAGTTTTTCCCTGAGTTTATGGTGGTCGAATGGTACACGTTCTTAGCTTCTCTTTTTAACTTTGACATTCAATCTCAATGAGCTGTTTGTGTCTAGTATGCCATGTTACACCATGTAGTTCCCACTTACCCGATTACCAAATAGTCTCATTCCATTTCAGGCACTGGGCACTCAAAAAAGGGTCATTAAAGAAAAGCAGTTAAAGAGAGGTTTTGCCGTAGCATTGGAACATGGTTGTAATTATAGCGCGTCGATGCGCGTCCACGTGCTGCGACGAGCGACGTCGCGAAGTCTGAACGCTGTCTAAAGATTACTAAAGTGAACATCAAGTACTGGGTGGACTAGCGACAAAAAATTTATGAAGCAGAGGCTGTCCTGATGTCGGGGAGGTGCTTTCTGTTGTAGTCTTCTGTATACCAGAGCGAATCTGTATTATTTGGTCATCATCCCAGATACAGCTCAGAGGGTTTGTGAAAAATTGTTCTGTAAGAGACTTGTAAGAGATGTTGGAGGTATCTGATAGTGAACAATTGTGAGTTAATCAGTGTTAAAGTTTTTCTGTTATTTCTTACTTCAGCATTAATTTATGTTGTATATAAATGTTTTGAGCTTTTCGAACAGTGCTGTTCGAAGAATTGGCGTACACCGTACAAGCTATTGTCTTTCAGTTTTACCATTGATTATGACCGTTTCATCTCCGGTGTGAAACCTGTTTGTCCGTATTATGTCGACTTCATCCGTTTTGATGGTGTTCTCCCCTTTGATGGTCGTGAAAATTTGTTGAAATATGGAGGCTAGGTAGCAAATTCTGGTTGTTTTCTATGTTCCGTGAAGTTGTAAGCGGACTTTATGTTGACCGATTCTCTTGATGTTCGTCGCATGATCTCGCTCTAGCAACATTGATACACTATGATACACTCACTTTTTGCTGGGCAAGCCGGGTACTTTAATTCAAAGGATGCGCCCTAAATAAGGTTCTTACAGGCCCCGTTTTGAAACTTTGGAGGCGAAGCCAGTAATAGTCAGGGTCAATATCCAATGCGGAACTTCCGGTCGTCGCGAATATTCCGGGAAGGGTGCTCTAGAACCCCATCCCAGTCAACAGTGAACTGCGCGGAGGTGTCAGCAGCACCAAGAAAAAAACAAAATGATCAACTAACGGTATTAATAATTGCAATATAAATTCATAAGTGGGTGAGGTACGACAGTGGCAACTAAACGCGTGGTGGAGTAGGCGCATGGAACGTGTGAGTGCTCGAAGGCAATGGCACAAATAGCCATTGAGCTGACTGGTCAAAAGTGGGCCCCGGTAGCGTAATAGGGATCGCAACTGCCCGGTAAGCAGAAGATGCAGGTTCGAGTCCGTCGTCTGTGGTCCGCTTCGGCCCCCAAAACCACATTCTTGTGATAAATCGCGCACGCGGCGTCAAACAGAAATTATTCAAACAATAACGGTAGGCCATGAATTTTTGAGCCCTGTGAACACATCAGCTCGCATTCACGGGCATTACGTTGGAGTTGCACTATTACCATATCTGTGCGTGGGAGCCTAATGCATGGCGCATCCTGAGATGAAGCTGATGGGCGCTAAACCGTACACTGCTGTTCTGTTCACTTTCAGATTGTTCGACGGGATCCGTTCCTAGAGGCCCGTCCCCCCCCCCTTAAGTTGTTCAGTATGACGCCCTAGCCCGTGTGTACACAGGAATCGGGTTTTCTGTGCTGTTTCGATTTTCTCCAATCCAATGAATCCCCAAAGCATTTATCTCATAAACCCCGAGGACTTCAGCAACGATTTAAGTGGTTTTTAAAAAGAGGAGAGTTTCAGATCTGCATCATGCCAGCGAGTGATATCTCGTCCCCTTGATCCACATATCGCTTTTTTTGCGTATCCAGTGCTGGCACCGGTCTGATAACAAAAAAAAAACGGAAAACGTGGTGTAAAACTGAATTTTGTGACAAAAAAGCGGCACAAAATAGCCCTTAGTTCGGTGGGTTGGGCAAACTGGTGAGGCGTCGAAAATGTCTCCTGTGAGGGCCCAGGCCGCGAAAGCCGGGTTAATCTTTAAATATGAGAGCCAGACTAGCTTGTGCAAGGACGCCTATGAGTTGTAACGTAGGCAGTATGTGGGATCACTCTCTCTCTCTCCTCAAGATCTCTCTCTCCGTCTCTCTCTCTCATCTCTCTCGCTCTCTTCTGTTCTCTCTCTCATCTCTCTCTTTTTCTTTTCTTTCTTTCTTATCTTTCTTACCTTCGTTTCTTTACTTTCTTTCTATTGTCTTTTATCTTCCTTCCTTCTTTCTTTCTTTTTTTGCTTCCTGTCTTTCTTGTCGTCTTTCTTTTTTTTTTTTTTCTTTCTTTTCTTTCTCTTTCTTTTTCTCTCTCTCACAGTCCTCTCTCTCTCTCTCTCTCTGCTAGTGGTGCACTCAAAATCCCTTGCGGTAAGCGTGGCTGCGCACTTGAACTGAATGTGGGGGTTTCCAAGGTTTCCATTTTGGATTTTCATTTTGGGACAGTTGTAGTCATGTCTCTGTCTAACACAGAACAAGATGACAGTTGTACCAAACTGAAGTATCCCACGAGTAACCCATCCTATGCAATGTTCAAATGCCACGCCCACTCCGTCTCAGGGATAAGGAGTGTACCTATTAGAGATAGAACTGGTAGGAAACAATGAATAATCGTTGTATGTTGATCCCGTCATTTCCATCTTTCTCAAGTCTGGACTCCGTACGGCTTTGATAGAAGCTAAAGTAACATATTGGAACGTTTCATCTAAGCCAAACTCCTATGTACTGTGAATGAAGGTACTCCTACTGTAAATGAAGACTCTTCTCTGCTTGAGTCCTTTCCTCTGAACCTAAACATAACAAGAGTTTCGAGTTTCATCTGTACCCAGTTTCTTCTGTGGTATGGCGCTGGAAGGTGCTATGCCAGTTTCTTCTGTGGTATGGCGCTGGAAGGTGCTATGAAGCTAGGGGAAATTCTTAGCCTAGCACTGGTTTCCTTCGGCGTACGTATAGAAAAAAAAGTGCAAAAAGAACGAGAAGAAACAGCGAACCGTAAAAAGAAGGGGTGGGGTCGTGCCCATTCCCCTGAGGTTTGGAGGGGGGATCGTACGGACTCGACCAGAATCCTTAACGCATGATATGCCCTGCTAACGACAGACATAAGGCTTTTCCGCTTGTCACGCGTTGACACCGCTCCATTCAGTATTGGCACCTGCGCATACAAACTCCTCCTTTCTACCGACAGGTGGCGTGCGACATCTCCTGATTTCGCCTGGAAGCCCTCGTACTTTTCAAACTACTCAGTAAAGTGGATAAAAGGTAATGGTCCAAAAGCAGCACAGACAACCTTGAGAAGGTTGGCGATCATGACCAAATGCAGCGGAATTTGCTATTTCCCGAGCGTCAGTTCTGTGCTGCCAGGTGAAGCGTGGCGTCGCTCTCCATTGTCAGCGGGTCCACGTCTCAGGAGAGCATCACCATAGAGCGGACCAGGGTCTATGGTGTGATAGCCAGCCACATTGACGGTCATACGCGAAACTCTTCGGAAAGGTCTCACACTTCAGACGGTAGAAGGTGTAGCTTTGGAAGAGGAGCCGCTCTCCATCGCCACGAGCCATTCTACTTGTTCCGATGCAATACCCTGTTGTCGGCGCCCTGAAAAAGTTACACTGAATTATTTGCGAAGGGGGGGGGGGGGTGGAAGCGGTCCGGTGGTGAACCATTTGCAAAGGAGGAGGGTGTTGGAAGCGGTCAGGTGATGTTAAGTCATACACTCACCCGGTAGAGGTGAGAATCCTGGTCATAACCCGACGTCGTTGTGATAGCTCTGAAGAAATTTTCTGGACTTTTTGAAAGAAATGCCTAAAGAGACAGAACTATGGAATAAATGTAGAAAAAAGAAGACATGGAAATATTTGGAGAATATAAGGAAATAGCAGAAGAGTTTGAGCGCAGAGACTCAAAAATTTGTTTTCCTGGAATGGAAATCGGCCTTCGCGTGATAAGATCAGACTATTATTCTTTCCCTCTTAACACCGCTGCTACTAGCTCTCGGTGGCTGCAGGATTCGCTGTAGTACACTTGTGCTTTCGACAACACAATGCACATAAATCAGTTCGTCGCACAATAAATCGCTGATGATTTCCGGAAATCCTAGATCTTTCCAATACCACAGGGAAAACTCCCCGTAGTAGTCATTTTGACACCGAGCCGCACCTTTGGAAAAGTTTCCCTTTTTACATTCCATTTTAATGTCTTTCATCGTCATCTCGCCGCTGCTTTACATGCCTTCACCAATGTTATCAATGCTGTCATAAACCGGTCGTAAAAGAAACGTTTATGCATGCAGAAGTGTGATAATTGCCAGGGCTACAGTTGATTTGGCGCTTCTGACTGTGATAACAAGTAATCCCTGTCGAAAATAAACTGTCAACCCCACAAACATTCGTTTGTTGACGAAAGTGCAACCTTTCGACTGAGTGCCGGCTGCTATAAGGAATTTCGAGTGGTTCAACCTGTCGGACATCCGAAAAATCCCTTCAAAAAACGCCGAGTTCTGGAGAGGGTTCAGGGCAGATTTATTACTGCACTACGCTTTCGGCTCTATCACATTAAATACACATTGCGCGATTGCAGTTCGCAATGGGAGGTCCCGATACGGAATCGGAGATGCTAAGTGACTTATCAGTGATGAAAAGAGTGGGCGAGCTGTCGAGGATGTCCCAAGTGAGGCGCCAGGATTGGACGAGTGATCCAGAAGGCGGGACACTGCTGTGCAGGCGATCGTGAGTAAACTCAGAGCGAGGTAGTGACGTTGGTCCTGTTTGGTGGCAATAGAGGCTTCGCCTTGCATTTTCATTTCTATTGTAGGTTGGAAGCAGGCGAAATGCCTTATCTCTGATGGATAGCCTTTGGCGCCTTTATAACACGAGTACCCTTTGGCCCTCACGAGTGGCCTTTTCTGGGGTTATGGCGGAATAAGGTGCGATAATTTGGTACTCGGTCTAAAGTGGTAGGGGATGCTATACAGTGGGGGAAAACGGCGAAAAAAGCGAAGTGAAACGGTCAAAAACCTGCAAAAAGCTTTGTTCTACACGACTCAGAAAGCAATTTCGGACGAGTTTCCCCGTTGGCATCGTGCCAATAACCGCTACGGTAGATACGGCTGCACGTATGTACTCATATATCCATGCAGCACCGCAGCCGCTTCATACCAATCCCTTCGCTTCATACTGTACTTCGTAAATGAAGCGGTACGCGCATCAGCATTTCGCACATTTGTGGGCAGGGGGTGCGGTGGGCGTGCGCATCGGTCAAAAGGCGCCTCGCAGCGCCTCCTCAGGGGCGCCAAGTTTGGTCCTGCTAGGAGTATTAATCCTGCACGTCTTAGGGATTTATCGTGCACTTGCCTTCAGGCGCTAAGTATATCCTCAATTAGGTTCGCATGGGAGCTAAAGTAGGTCGGAAAGAAGATCACCCTTTTTTTTAACAACAAGCGGGGATGAC
>MU912255.1:56322-75200 GCA_036418165.1 Cooperia oncophora | reverse complement strand
GACAGCGTCGTAAGTTCATTGCGTGGAAGCACGAGTGGCATAATACGGCTGGACAGTGGGCCCCTCCCGAGGCACATAGCGATATGAGGAAAACATTTATCATGTGAGAACCGGTCCGCTAGCAGGTCTTCTCCGGGGTGGTCCTATATGAGGTAGTGACAGGGAGAAAAATAAAATTAAGCGAACGATCCTAGAACCGTAAGCCATCCAGTGTTGAGGTGTCCATGTCAATTTTTTTGTCCAGCTAGTACATTCCGAGCAAATCAAGCAGCGAGAGTGAATTTGCACCACTCCGTCATCGAAGGAGTGGTACAAATTCAGCAGGAAGCGACTCTCAGCTAAGTTGAGAGGCTACTAAGATTTTAAGCAGCAGTCCTGTAGTGGACTTCTGGAAGTGTGCGCGTATGGCAGAGAATGGGGCTGGCGGCTGCCGAGCTGAAGAAGGGTTGAGGGGAGGGGGCGGTAGGGGGGAAGGGTGCAAAATCAAACTTTGAGTGTCGGTCCGTCATGTATGTATGCATGTATGTATCAAATTATCAGGAAATACAAGCAGAAAACTTAAGCGTGCAATGTATTTTGTTTGTTTATTTATTTATGGAGTCCTTGTAAGTTGCCACCGCACTTCTGGGCTCGCAACTTGCCTCCTTCTTCAAGTGTCTCTTTTGGTGTTCTTCACAGCAAGGACATGAATAAATCAATCGGTGAGATTGTAGGCAATCTAATTATTGTTGCTCTTTGCACTTCTGGATGAAACCTTCGCTTACCCTCCTTCTTCGCGAGTAAATACGCCCTGCCCCGTTGTTATTTCCGCAGCGACGGTGTGCCTTATTCTCGAGACTTCAGATCTCCACTTGATGGCTTGAAACATTCATGGGAAATGACCAGGGAGTAGGGTGTCCCTCTCCAACGAGAAATTGCACCCGATTTGTGGTATTCTAACATACCAGACTTGAAAATAAGTTAAAACTAATATTTGAGCCGGAATAGTTGCTTATTTGTTTAGGAGGTATCCTCCTGTGTTCCTTGATTATCATCAACTTATCGCAATCTAAAGCATTGCTCTGCTATAAAAATTATGTTCGGGTAATCCTTCATGAATTGTTATCTTTTCTGATGAATAGAAGGACAAAGGATAAAATCTTCGCCGTTGATCAATCCCTTTGTGGGATGCGGCACGCATTCTACTTCCATTCAGAATCGTAGTGGCTTATTGAATGCGATGTGGCGATATACAATGACTTGCGGGGGCCAGCCTGTACAAGTGTTTTATCCTCCCAGACGATCTGGTAGCAATTTAACGTTCCCGGAGGGTAGAAGGGCTTGTTGGCCTGAGCGGGTGTCGACCTGGGATTCGTGCCCAGGATTGCGTGTGGTAAGAGCGCCACATGTCACGACACCACCACCCTGAATCGCCTGTATCACCTGTGCTCCCGTTGATCATCGAGTTCCTCGAGCGGGCGCCAGTAACGTCTCCATTCGTCCCTGCAACGTGCAAGAGTTGCCCAATGGACTCTCTCTGCTCGAGGGACACGATGAACTTCATACCATTCGTTCAGAGCTTTCACGAAGAAGTCTGACCATCGCATAGGCGGTCGTTCGCTTGACATCCCGTGGAATCCAGTCGGTGATCGCTCTGGTCCAGCGGTCGTCCTCGAAACGCATGACGTGTCCGGCCCACCTGATCTTCGAAACCTTGGCAAATGCGGCGGCGTCTCTGATCTTCGATCGTTGGCGGAGTGCGGAGCTCCGGATTCCCTCTCTCACTTGCGTGTAGCGGGAAACTCCGAGCATCGCCCTTTCGATGGCGCGTTGAATAACACCGACCGCATGCTCATCCTGCTTTCGTAGAGTCCAAGTCTCTGAGGCGTACGTCAAGGCAGGAAGGACCGCGGAATCGAAGAGGTGGGCACGGAGCTTGGTGTTCTTCGTCTTCTTCGCTACTCCCTCGATGTTCTTGAAGGCTCCCCAAGCCGCTCGCTTCCTCCTGCTCAGCTCTGGTGCTAAGTCATTCATCATATTGATTTCACGACCCAGGTACACATAGCTAGAGCATTCAGAGATGGTCGTTCCGTTGAGCGTGAATGGGGCATCAGAAACCAATCCGTTTCTCATGAACATCGTCTTCGTTAGATTCAGACCGATTTTTCCACACGCGCAGTCGAATTCAGCCAGCATTCGTTCCGCTTGCTCGATGTTTGGTGTTATCAAAACGATGTCGTCAGCAAAGCGGAGATGGTGTAGTTGCCGACCGTCGATCTTCACTCCCATGTCTTCCCCTTCCAATTGACGCATGGCGTTCTCGATCGCCCTGTCGGACCCCCCCTCTTCACGTCGATGATGATCTCCTTGTAGAACGGTGAGATCTTGGTCGTGAAGTTGCTGTAGAGCTCACGAAGAATCCTGATGTACTGAGTAGGAATACCCTGGTTGCCCAGGGCTTCGATAACCGCTTCTGTCTCAACGGAGTCGAAGGCTTTCTTCAAGTCGATGAACGTGAGACATAGCGGCATCTTGTACTCTCGCGATACTTCGATGAGCTTCGTTACCGTGTGGATGTGATCGATCGTGCTGAATCCTCTTCGAAACCCTGCTTGCTCGCATGGCTGTCCTTCGTCTAGTGTTCTGCCAATCCTGTTCAGGATGACTCGTGTGAAGAGTTTGTAGACTACAGACAGCAGGCAGATTGGGCGATAATTGCCAATGTCGTACAGGTCTCCCTTCTTGTACAGCAACACAGTCTTGCTGGTTTTCCACGAGGTGGGTACCTTGCATTCCGACAGGTAGCGCGTGAAGAGTCGAGCCAGAGTTTTGACAAGATTCTTCAGATGTTCGGTCTGATCCTGTCGGGACCGGGTGCCGTACGATTCTTCACCCACGAGATGGCGTCCACAGGGGAGAACTGCAGGGACGACGTATTGATCCTGCTCCAAGCGGTATGGTGCAGGTGGACGTGGCTGTCAAAGAGATCCGAGTAGAAGTCGTGGATGACCTTCTCCATTGCCCTTCTGGATGCGGTGATTGTTCCATCCGGACGTCGGAGGGCGGTCATCTTGGTCTTACAGTTGGCGAAGTCGCGGCGGGCGTTGCGTACGCTCTTCCCAGCCTCTGCGGCTTCCACCAGTACTGCTGCTCTTCTCCTTGAGGTCTTCCTTTATCGCTTCTCTGCATAGCTTCGCAAGCTCAGACGTCAGCTGGTAATTGCCTGCGGCTCGTGCGGCTCCACGTTGGTGAATAGCGTTTTCAGAGATAAATTTTGGTAATCTTGGAACTATCTGACTTCTTGGCGCAGTCATGAAGATGTGCCGTTCGTATTCCTCGACGATGTTGTCAGTAACGGAATCCTCCTACAGTTCGCGAGAGATGTGAAGTGATCCCAGTTGATGACGGTCTTGGGGCTTCGCTTCTTGAACTTTGCGGCTCTCTCTCCTCGCATCGAAAAGCGGAATCTTGCGCGAAGGAGACGGTGGTCGGATCCCGTGTAGAACTTAGGACAACAGCGACATCGGTCAGGCAAAACCTTCGATTGAAGATGATATTATCGATCTCATTATCTGGAATTATCGATCTGGAATTATCCACCAGGAGACTCCCATGTTCAGCTTAGAGAGTAGGGCTTCTGGAACTGCGAGTTACCATGGATGGTATGGGTCGACATGATAAACTCAGACAGCCTTTCACCCTGCTCATTCCACTCCTATTCCGTGAGTTCCGATGTGAAGTTCTTCAGCCGTTCTTGGTCCGATCTTAGCGTTGAAATCACCGACGATGACCTTGAAGAAGGTATGATCTTCCTTGTAGAACTTCTCCAATTCCATATAGAACGCTTCGAGCTCATCCTCGTCGTAGCTTGATGTTGGTGCGTAGGCGACGAAGATTGTCAAAGCTGGAGTTGAACCACATCTTCTCAATCGCAAACGTCCGATTCGGGTCGTCAGATTTTCGTACGAATCGATGTTCATGGCCAAGTGCGTGTTGACGAGGACGCCCACACCGCCAACGCCTCTGCTGTCGCATGTTCCGAGGAACAGTTCTTCTCCAGTCTCGTATACGGCGTGTAGCGGGCGATGCCTCCTCGTCTCGGTCAGTCCGATGACGTCGTACTTGATCTTCCTGGCTTGCAACATCAGATCTTCGATGTGAGCTTCCGATGCAAGCGTCCGTGCGTTGAAAGTACAGATCGTCATCCTAGTCCTGGGCCACATAAACGTTGACCCTGTGATTCTTGCAGCGTCGCCTCGAGCGATGCCAGCCGAAGCCGCCCTGTCGGTGGTTCCCTTTGGTTCAGGGGAATGAGGCCCATATTTATTTGTTTTCGGCGTGAAGAAATTTGACTACGCGTAGCTCGCCAGATGACGCGGCACCCTCCGCATTCAGTACGGTTTGGAACAGTCCAAGCCATTCACCTCCACGCCACGTTGAGGCTGCGGATAGGATTCGTGTTGAATACTGACGAATATATGCAGAAAACAGCCCATAAGAATATACCCTCGCGAAATCCATCACTTAAATAGCACAAGGTTTCAGGATGGTGTTGTCGTCGCATATGTATCTCATGATAATGATGAGGCGTGCTATGTTCAATACCAATTCTACATAGCAAAGAAGCTATTGGAAAGGCTATCTATACAAAGGAAAAAGTAATGTGAGCTGAACCTATCACATCCCAAAACAATTTTTGCGAAGATTTTTTTTATAACAAGGCGTGAAGTTCTCCCGTGCGAATTGTGTGATAGCTGTAAACTTTCTACTTCTTACGAGCTTGGGTAATCTTAGCAGAGCCTATCAATTGAATAGTGTGTCTCGACAAGCCACCAAGGGTGGTCATTCCTGTCATGGCACGCTCTTTAGAAATGGTTTGCTGCATGTCGTATGGTTCATACAAGGATCACAGAAATGGTTTTCACTTTTTTGCTATGCGTTTTGGGAGGGCCAAAAATGGAGTGAGGAAAAAGTCGGCAAAGAAGGGCAATCCTAACATTTTAGTGGGCTCCGTTCCAGCTGTAACTTGGTTTATAAGGCGCTTTTTAACACATTAAGCGCCGCGGCGTTTTTGTAGCGACTCCCGTTTACATTTCCTGCGTCTCTGCGCACGTGAACTGTGCAATGCACCAACGCGCGGAACAGGTGTATCCGCGCGTATAACTGGCAATTACGCGGCGTTCAGTGTGTTAACTACGCATCGAAAGCAGCGCAATATCAAAACGAAAGTACCTTACATGGCATGGAGAGAAGTACCACCGATGTTCTCCCAGTGAATCCCGCACTAAACCTTTCAAGGTCGAAAGATGTGTGGTGGATAACGCAGTAGCGCGACGGAATAGCAGTTTGTAATAGGATCCGCTTGATAGCAATCTTGCGTTTTTTGGATTTCTGGCTTGTTGTGTTCTTGCGTGCCTGATGATGTATCTGACTTGGATGTATTCCATTTGAGAGCACATTCTAGGCACTGAAACCTCGCGAATCGGCACTGCTCAGCTAGTACGCTCTCAAAACACTGTTACGGAAGCTCTTGCTGGAGCCCGGGTTAGGCTGCGGTTATTACTTTGCGGCAGCGTAGCGAGAGTACAAAATACTCTCCTACTTTCAATACTCTCTAGCCCCTCTCTAGCCCCGTCGCTGCAAGCGCTGGGAAAACGCTGGAGAAACGCTGGTGAAGCTAGATCGATAGCTATGCTTCCCGTGCCCTCGCTACGCTAGCGTACGCTGGTGACGCTGGGAACGCTAGATCGATATCTATCCTTTCCCCGACACTGCCGCTGGCGTACGCTGGAAGCGCTACGCTGCCGCAAAGTATAAACGCAGCCTTACGAGAGCTGCTCCATGCTCTAGTCACGAATATGGCCCTCATTTTTGAACGTGGTCAGTTCGTCGCCAATCTGGCGCAGCAGCTTTCCCACATTATATCATCGTCAGCCGCATAGCTATTTAGCATTCAGCTGGGTCCTAAATGGCCTATTCGCCGAAAATAAGTGCCAGAATCATGACTAATGTCATCACTCACCCCTGTATACGTAGTTTCAGCTATTTTTTTTCCGGAGTTAGTCTGGTGGTAATGACTGACCACTTGGTTGGCATTCTGCTTAACCGTGTGAGTTCCCGGCGCGAGCAAAGTCTGGTGGTAATGACTGACCACTTGGTTGGCATTCTGCTTAACCGTGTAAGTCCCCGGCGCGACCAACCATCGCAAATTTTGCTTCCTTGGATTCGGACTGTCTTTAAAAAATGTCGCGTTGCCCCCAGGGCACCTGAGTGAACATCTTGACTTCCTCGACTCCTATCGCCTAGACCCCCATCAGAGAACTGACCTCTGTCATAACTTTCGCAGGGAGAATGGAACTTGTTTCTCTTTACCTTTCCGAGCGTAGATGTTATGCAGTGTATCTGTCCTTTTTTTAGCATCTGTCATTTATTAGGTACTATATATAAAGGCCCAGGTAGTGATGTTAGATGATCACTTGCAAAAGATACTGGAAGCTCTCTGTTCAATGTGGATAATCGTCACTACCCAAAAAGCTTAAAGAAAGAGTTTTTGCTGAAACATCGCATTGGGTGGACTGCGCCTGATCACTTTCTGACACTTATTTGGCGCAGAGGCCATTTGGCGCCAGGATGGTGCTCAAAACTTTCTGCGTGCGGAATGGGGGCTGCGAAAACCACTGAAGGAATCTCAATCCTGCCATATACAGAACAGCGTGAGTAACCTCATCTTTAGAGTTGGAATACAGCTCAATAAATGGCTGCAGATGGCTTTCACTTAGCAAATTTCCGTTCACTTGTTGGCTTTCCTAGAAACTCGTAGCAAAAACGAAACCCATTTTTGTGATCCTTGTATGGAGCCCCTACAACATGCAGCAAACCATTTCTAAAAGTGCGCCATGACTTGAATAACCTCCTTTTAAGTGACTGCACAGTGAACTAGTCGCTGACGCAGCAGTGCTCGCCATCAGCTCTTTTGCAGACTTACACTCATCCCCATACAATACATATGTACTGTTTGATAATTCCTGCTGGACTTGTCTACAACGAATACCGTCTGCGATCTGAAAAAGCATGACATAAACAATCTTTGTCCCGACTACAAATTCTCATCGGGATCCCGAAGATGCTTGACCGTTGGTGAATCATTGCGATCTGAGCCCATTCTTGTACGTGTTCTATGCAATTGACTCGGCTTAGTGTCATAGGGCACAGGGCACAGCATTCGATGGGGATTTTGGTCGAGCCTGTACGACCCCCCCCCCCTTTTTTGGGGGTTCGGTACGACCCCCCCTATACCTAAACTTATGAAGTTTCTTCCCCCCCCCCCGAGGAGGAAGAAACTTCATAAGTTTATGTATAAGTAAGCGCGAAAAATGGAAAAAGTAACAATCCTGAATGAGGCCCCCCTCGCTTTTTGCTCATTTCTATCCTAATTCAAAAGAGAATAGAAAAGAAAGGCCATTAGGTTTCACCCACCTTCCCTCGAGTCAAAACAAACTCTGGTACCTAAATCAATTGCAATTAAAAGAAAAAAAAAAACAGGCCAATTCCTCCTAAGAGCACTCTGAGCGGTCCAAGCAAAATTGCTGGGGCGCGCTCTGACGTGTATTCGAGTAAACTAGAAGAAGATAAATATTCGATATTCGAGTAAACCGAGAAGAAGATAAATATTCGATATTCGCCTCCATGTTCGCCTTTCTTGCAACCTGGGCATTTTTATAGACTCAATGTTTCTTTACTATGCCGTACAGGTTTTTATGGTGGAAGTGTTTATTTTGCCTGACGTTTCGACAGTATCGTCGTTATCAAAGGCCTGAAAGCATATCGAAACTCAGGAAAGCTATCGATCCTGTTCAACCTGAACCCGTTCTTGACTAGTTGCAACCCAGACCAAGAAGCTACCAACGAAAGGAAACTCAAAACTTCAGGTTACCTTTCCACTCCCACCAGCACAAAACGATCTGCTCGATTTCGACACAATGGAGCAAGTGAGACCCACCGAGCACTGCTACAGGATGATAGATACATGTATGATACAGTGCATCATGTTCTCACTGTTAGAGCTCACACAGTGGCATATAGGGCAAGAAATCGGCCGTTATTGAGATGCACTCATTCCTGTTATTCATACATGGATTACGGTGCCTAATCCAGAACGCCTCAAGGGTTTTCCGGGCACCAACATCGTTTTCGTAGGCCAATATTATGCACTTGACGCTAAAATCACAGCCATCATGGAGCTCTCTTCTATGCCTGCCGAGCGGTGCAATCAAACTTTCCCTTCGCTTGCTTGCTAGATGTTCTTTCACGCGTATGCCTAATGCCCTCCCAGTTTCACCAATATATAATGCGCCACACGTTAAACACTCGATTTGGTAAACGACAGCCCGTTGTGTACAGTCACCGAGTTTCCCATACGGACAGATCACGCAGTTCTCCGTGGTGCATATTCGGTCGTAAAGGCGATTTCTGACCAGTTGGCGTTTGATATTTTCTCTTGGTGTGTTTACCAAAAGAACATCGTTGGCCAGATCGGCTCTTCGGAGGCACTGCTGTATAACTGCGGTGAAGCGGTCCGATATGAACGGTAGCTGAAGATACAGCTTGTCTTCAGCTCTATGTGGGAAAGGTCTCGCTGTGTTTCGCGTACGCCGTTGCTGCCAAGCTGTGTATCCGTTGAGACTAGCTATCTGAGTTGCTAGTCTCCTGGATTCTTCTCGCTCCTCGTTGCCGGTGCACACCCCCACTGCAGTTTTGTACATGTTTCGTACAACTGCACGTTTAACCGCCCTGGGGTGAGCCGACATTGCGTGAATGATGATGTTCTTGGAGCTCTCCTTCCTATACCATTTTACATTGTAGTGTCCATTGGTTACCTTTATCTGAGTGTTCAAGTACGGTAACCAGCTTGATGTACTGCGATTGGCTGTTGAGGATATTAAATAACTCGTCCATTTCGGACTGAGTAGAGGTGATAACGCAACAGTCATCGATGTAACGGCAGTACAAAATGGGTGAACGTGCCAGCACAGGACAAATCAGTATTCCTTGAGAACGCGTCCCCAACTGGCACTTTCCGAAGGGCCGGCACCCTTGCTTTTCGGCACCTCTGCCGGAAAGCAAGGCATTTTTGCTATTTTTGCTCGAAGGGCGTCATTATGCCCTTTTGAGCAAAAAAACTCGTCCCTAAGGGGACTCCATGCCGGTTTTTTCGCGATTTTTCTCTCGTTTTTTCGCGATTTTTCTCGTTTTTCGCGTCTGTAGGCGCGGGAATCTCGTCCGCGTAGCCGGACAACTCGTCCACTGCCCCGAAGAGGCGGAAAACTGAACATGATGCACTGTATCATACATGTATCTATCATCCTGTAGCAGTGCTCGGTCGGTCTCACTTGCTCCATTGTGTCGAAATCGAGCAGATCGTTTGTGCTGGTGGGAGTGGAAAGGTAACCTGAAGTTTTGAGTTTCCTTTCGTTGGTAGCTTCTTGGTCTGGGTTGCAACTAGTCAAGAACGGGTTCAGGTTGAACAGGATCGATAGCTTTCCTGAGTTTCGATATGCTTTCAGGCCTTTGATAACGACGATACTGTCGAAACGTCAGGCAAAATAAACACTTCCACCATAAAAACCTGTACGGCATAGTAAAGAAACATTGATTCGATATTCGAATAAACGAGAAGAAGATAAATACGAAAGAGTAAATACGAACGAGAGCAAACCAGCCGCAATCAGCTGATTAAAGGCCGAGGTACCGGGGAGGGATTCTGGGCAGGACCAGCCATGTGGAACGCGAGTTTTCAGCAAAGTGGGGTGTCTTTGAAGGACCATAACTTCCTCAAAAGCGGACCTGTGGGGAAGAGGAGACCGTATTCGTGTAGAGGAAGGTTTGCACTTCCTAAAAGTACTGAAACGTTTATGAAGGTCGCAAAAATCACAGAGAAATCTGCCATGGGGATTCGTTGGGGATTTCAACTGAACAGGTTTGAATCAATATATTTTTTTTGTAACTCAACATTTCACAAATCTGAGAACGGTTTCGAGTGTTTGAAGATTTTCTCTTTCTAAAAACCTCTTGAACTGTTTCTGAAGTTCTCGGGATTCATGAGATCTCGCGATGGGGATTTCTTGGGAACACTCCCAGCTGCGCGAAAAACCCGTTTCCTGTGTACCGTTTCAAGTGAGCGTGTTCGAATAGCCAGGAACGCATGTAGAACGTATCCTGTGGTGGAGCAGGAGCATATGGTTCGTTTAGCGCCGATCACGCTGACTTTGGATGCGCCGCGCACTGAGGTCCGCGCAGAAGTGATGGGATGGTGCAACTTGTGCGTAATGTCCACGCGAGCAAATGTGTCTATAGGGTTCAGGGAGGTCCATGGCGAGCCTGTGCACTTTTACAGTGTTTTCGTTGCGTATGATGGAACATGTCCCTGTCGACGCTGCCAGATTCGTGCTCCGCCAATTGCTGACTCCGATAAAGGAGACCAACTGCTGGAAAACGTCTAGTCCTGTCGCTTGTCGAGAAAAAAACAGGTTGGCTCAGCGCCAAGCGCGACCGCGGACACGCCATATCATTGGCAGCGAACCAGAGTTTGAGTTGTACTGTTTAGTCACCAACGGACTTACGAGATAATGTCGACTTATTAATATTTGCAGTTATTTCGGATTAGTTTGATGAATGAAAGTTTTGTACTATTTTTTTTGCATATCCGAGTTCTCTACAAAGCAAGTTTCGTTGTACAGGACTCAGCACATTGACAATTTGCGCTGCTCGTTACTGGCTGCCGCACTCACTACGACCCCCCCTCTCCTGGCGGCCAAATACGACCCCCCTGTTGGGGATTCCCCAACCAACGATGTGCCCTGATAGGGCACACACCTCGTTACGAAATTCACAGCAGGGCGACCCACCTCGATACGGAACTTACAACGAGAATACTCACGTTTGCGAAGGGTAAAGAGGTGGAAAGCAAAGGGGGTGAATCAGCTCTAACGAACAAGCAAGCAAACAGTAGTTCGGACATTTTTGAAAAATACAAGCACTTCTACTAGCCACGAAAGACATCAAGTTCAAGGGAAAGATGGCAAGTCGAAGTGGTCATTTGAAAATAGATTTATATCGGTGAATGCAATCTCGGACGGTGATTACGCATCCAGCCTCCATGTCAGCTGCGGAACTAACTGATGAAAATCACGCAACTTCACAAGGGAACCCCAACAGGTCGATCCGGCCATTTGCAATGAGATGTACATGTATGGACGTGTCTTGAGCCGCTGAATCCAAATCTGCCCTCGGAATTTGCGGAACGATTCTCTGAAGGGAGTTACGGACCATTTAATCTTTGCTCTGTTCGCACAAGTTGAGAACGATAACTGCAGGCGGCAAGCGGCCGATGGCTAGTGGGTAGGCGCACTGCTTCAGAGACGCGAAGTCTCTTGTTGGATTCCTTGGCACTCGAGAGATTTTGCTTTCATTCAAGAACCCTTCATATGAGTCCCCCCAAACACTTCTGTTTGGCCAATTTACCTAGTTCTTTAATTATTTGACATCAGGAGCAAGCAACTCGCCTTTTCTGTTTCCTTTCAAGAAGTTTATTATGAGGATATCCGTTTATTAAAGCTTGCAGTAAGAAATGAAGATCTTATGGTTTGAGAGCACATGTGGTATTCCTCCACGAAATGGTGGAAACAAAACAAGCTCTCACAATGAGCACAGCGAATACAAAAGTACGGCACTATTCAACTATTACTACCCCAATTTTCCGAAAACAGGCCGGATCTGGATCGACTTTTTCTACGGGGCAGATTTGGCTGAAAGTTGAGTTCTAGGGGTAATTCGACCTCCTGAACACGAATATCACATCCGCTCGGTCTGAAACCACCTAGAGCCCGCGCTACAGGCGCCGGCGCCATATTGGCGTCAAATGGCGCCATCGCTGAGAACTAATGCGGTATTCGTGATCAGGACATCAAATAACCCTACTATGCAACTTTACGTCGAATTTGGTGAGAAATGCGGCAGCGCCAAATTGGCGCCAACGCCGTAAAGAGTGCTATATTCGTGATCAGGACACCGAACTACCCCTGTGGGCAAAGTTTCAGCGAAAAAAATTTTGACTTCTTGAGGTAGTAATAGTTGAATAGTACAGTGACAGTTCCCCACCAGTTCAGAGAGAAAGCGGTGATGAATTTTTTAATTTGAACGAAATCCTGTCCACGTGTTCTGTGCAAAATTACCCGATATGGTCAGCACCCATGATTATGATCTACCAACACGTCGCATTCCGCCAGTTGTTGCTTTCTTGTTCTGTCGTAATGTTGTGCCCGAAGCTGGCGTATCCGTTGAGGGAAATCAGAGAACTAGGTAAATTGGCCAAACAGAAGCGTTTTAGGGACTCATATGAAGTGTTTTGAATAAAAGCAAAATTTTCGAGAGTCAAGGATTCCAACATGCGACCTTGTGTCTCTGAAGCAGTGCGCCTATCCACTACGCCATCGGCCGCTTGCCGCATGCAGTTATCGTTCTCAACTTGTGCGAACAGAGCAGAGATTAAATGGTCCGTAACTCCCTTCAGAGAATCGTTCCGCAAATTCCGAGGGCAGATTTGGATTCAGCGGCTCAAGACACGTCCATATATGTACATCTCATTGCAAATGGCCGGATCGACCTGTTGGGGTTCCCTTGTTAAGTGAATATACTAAGGCTCTGCGCAGATTTTTGAATGAAATGAATGAAAAGAGCTGCGATTTCGAAAAGCAAGCATGCGGATGGTTGGCACCTCTAGGATGAGGATCCTCCCGTCATCTTTTTTACAGTTTGCGCTGAGGCTGCAATTCTGCTGCAGCGCGATCACATGCATTTTTATCGAACAAAGGGTAATGAGAAGTGATCATCCCCAATAGAGTCAGTTTTTTTTCAGTGTGACACAACCGTAGTGAGATGATTTCTTACTAGAAACATCATGTAAGGCAACAGTGACTGCACTAATTGTTTTCTTTATAACAGATCCCGAAGACAGGGAAAGACACATTCTGCTCGTTTTATGAAGAGGATTGGGTGTATATAGACGACAATGTAGCTTATGACAGTGAGCGCTTACACACTATTGACCCTTGTCAGAACAATTTTTTTCTTTGGTTTTTGTCGGCATTTTACACTTTCGTTGCTTCCCACTGTCGTGTCGAGTCATCAACTACAGGGAGGCAAAACATATCCACTTTTCTTCATTGACCTTCGAGGCGCTACAAGTTACACTTTATTAAGTTCTGATTACACATATAAGTTCTGATCACACATTTTTACAACCATATCAAAGAGCATATTAACCCATTGCGTACCGCGTGCTGCACCATGTGCAGCACGCTCATTCGTCGCTGTATGGCCGCGTGCTGCACATGGTGCAGCACGATGATTTTCCGCTCCATCTGGATTATTTTGCATTTTTCTGCTACAAAGTTGCGAGCATATGTTTTTGGACACGGAGAACAACATAAGTACGTGGGACCTCGATCGCTGAAGGAGCACTTGGGTTATTGACCTCTTTCATGAAATACTTCAATTGCTACCTTCTTCAGGGTAGGATAAGGATGGTACGATCGCACCTCGTTAACGACTTCTCGCACCTGGATTCGAGGCATAATTAGCGAGGTGCGAAGAAACCTCATTAAGCCGATTAGCGAGGCGCGACCTCATTAGCCGAGGCACGTCGTGCTCAACCCCTTTTATGGCCAGACTGACACTCACTTCACAGAAAATCTTATTAAACTATCCAAATCGAAATAAATCCATTGCAAAGAATTTACGGTAAAGTGGTAAAAAATTGCATAGTATTTCGTATATTATTAGTGGCTAATAAGTAATGGTAGGTTTTTTTTTCAATTGAAAAATTTGTTCGAAAAGTGAAACGTTTTGCAAGCAAGTTATATATCATCTGATAGGAAACTTCTCGTAGTATAAGAATATCAAAAAAGCTTTGGTTGAGGATATAGTTTTTGTGAATTTTTTAGTCGTTGAAGTTGGAAGTGAAGTCGGCGAAAATTAGCATCTTCGACAACTGCCTCTATTTAGAAATTTCATGCTAATAGTTGAATTAATTAATTGAATTTGATATTCTAATACTACGAGAAGTTTGCTATTAAACGATATTAAGCTTGCTTGCAAAACTTTTCACTTTTGAAACAAATTTTTCAATTGAAAAAACGGCCATTACTTATTAGCCAGCCCACTAGCAGTTATTAGCCAGCCCACTAGCAGTGGGCTGGCTAATAAGTAATGGCCGTTTTTTCAATCGAAAAATTCGTTCCAAAAGTCAAAACGTTTTGCAAGCAAGCTTAATATCGTTTAATAGCAAACTTCTCGTAGTATTAGAATATCTGATTCAAATTCAATTAATCCAACTGTTAGCATGAAATTTCAGGTGGAAGACCGTGAGCCGCCCAATATTCGGCAAAGGTGAAGGTAGCCAACTTTGAATTTCTTGAAATTAGTTCCAAAGCGTCCTATTGAGATTCCCTTGCTGAGACTTCTACCTCAACCTTTTCCGAATGTATGGAGCAGCTTAAGCGATTTTAGCACTTCGAGTAGACGTAAATAGAGGCAGTTGTCGAAGATGCTAATTTTCGCCGACTTCACTTCCAACTTCAACGACTAAAAAATTCACAAAAACTATATCCTCAACCAAAGCTTTTTGATATTCTTATACTACGAGAAGTTTCCTATCAGATGATATATAACTTGCTTGCAAAACGTTTCACTTTTCAAACAAATTTTTCAATTGAAAAAAAACCGCCATTACTTATTAGCCAACCTAATATTTTATTACATACACCAGTCGGATCGCCCGGCTGACGCCGAGCTCTCCTCCTTCTCTCTGGCTCGGCTTCGCCGAGCTGGCCTGGCTTCGCCAGGCGCGCTCCATAATGGGGAACGGAACTCTTTCAATCACTGCGTTGCTCATACAGCTCTGTATTGGTACAATCATGACAGATAGAGCAACCCTGCGGATCCTGCGTTCCATAGTAAACGCTTATAATACTTCTCGTCCAAATCGGCCATACAACACACAGACAGGGTACAGCATCCTTGTGTGAAACACATGAGGTACTGAGGAGGGGGTCGTATTTGGGGTGGGGAATTTTTTTCTCCTAAAAATGGGGGTTGTATTGATTTTTTGTTATATGCACTATATGCATTCTGCACGCCCGTGGGATATACGTTTCATAGTTATTGTGTGCCCCCGTTGACATCGACATTATATAGAGTAGGATATGATGGTGATAGTTCATTTTCTAGTGTTATCAGGAAAGTGTTGGCCAAAGGAAAGTTTCACAATCTGAGCCTCGAATACTCGGCATTAAAGCGGTGAGAGGTTAGCGCAGATGGTATCGTATCAATTTTTATCGATTGATAAGATTACCTGTCACCCGTCATCAATGTCCTCATCACTAAATTCACTAAATTCTCCTTGCATTGGAGCTGTGAACCGCCTTGAACAGCGACGACGACTGCAACCTCCATTATCAGCCCCTATCAGTAGTTATCGCTTCTAATCACCCACGGTTGATTTTCCCAACTCACTCTCTATATCACTTGCTGAAACGCACGCCTCGCTGATACTGTGACCTGCGCTATGAATACGATGACCTCACTATTCTAACGTCCCTTATCGAATCTTATCAGCAGTTCACAAATCTTTTTACCCACCAATAATGATTTTGGCCCTCATCCTATATCATATCTCGAAATCAAGAGCTGACTGCTGCTGTGACCTGCGCTGTGAATATGGTAACCTTTTCCTTCTAACGCCCCTTATCGAATCTTATCAGCAGCTTACAGTTTTGTGACAGCCACTAAGATGATGTTTTCCCGACTATCCTCTATATCATATCTCAAGATCGAGAGCAGGCTGATGCTGTCACTTGCGTTATGATTATAGTGACCTTCTCCTTCTACAGCCCCTTATCGAATCTTATCAACTGATATAACTTCCTGTCACCTACCAATAGTGTTCCCGTCACACCCCGTACATCACTTCTTGAAATCATTGTCTCACTGCTACTGGGACAGGCGCTATGAATTTCGTGACACACAGACAGACGCACACACAAACATACACACACTCTTCTAGCACACACACACGGACAGACATACTTAGCGGATTATATAGAGTAGGATAGTGGGATGTGGGATGAGTTCATTTTCTAGTGTTATCAGGAAAGTGTTGGCCAAAGGAAAGTTTCACAATCTGAGCCTCGAATACTCGGCATTAAAGCGGTGAGAGGTTAGCGCAGATGGTATCGTATCAATTTTTATCGATTGATAAGATTACCTGTCACCCGTCATCAATGTCCTCATCACTAAATTCACTAAATCTCTATCATTTGAGAGCGTGAACCGCCTTGAACAGCGACGACGACTGCAACCTCCATTATCAGCCCCTATCAGTAGTTATCGCTTCTAATCACCCACGGTTGATGTTTTTTTTTTTTTTTTTATTTTTTTTTCCCCAACTCACTCTCTATATCACTTGCTGAAACGCACGCCTCGCTGATACTGTGACCTGCGCTATGAATACGATGACCTCACTATTCTAACGTCCCTTATCGAATCTTATCAGCAGTTCACAAATCTTTTACCCACCAATAATGATTTTGGCCCTCATCCTATATCATATCTCGAAATCAAGAGCTGACTGCTGCTGTGACCTGCGCTGTGAATATGGTAACCTTTTCCTTCTAACGCCCCTTATCGAATCTTATCAGCAGCTTACAGTTTTTGTGACCCACTAATGATGTTCTTGGACTATCCTCTATATCATATCTTAAGATCGAGAGCAGGCTGATGCTGTCACTTGCGTTATGATTATAGTGACCTTCTCCTTCTACAGCCCCTTATCGAATCTTATCAATTGATATAAATTCCTGTCACCTACCAATAGTGTTCCCGTCACACCCCGTACATCACTTCTTAAAATCATTGTCTTACTGCTACTGGGACAGGCGCTATGAATTTCGTGACACACAGACAGACGCACACACAAACATACACACACACACACACACACACGGACAGACATACTTAGCGGATTATATAGAGTAGGATAGTGGGATGTGGGATGAGTTCATTTTCTAGTGTTATCAGGAAAGTGTTGGCCAAAGGAAAGTTTCACAATCAAACTGAGCCTCGAATACTCGGCATTAAAGCGGTGAGAGGTTAGCGCAGATGGTATCGTATCAATTTTTATCGATTGATAAGATTACCTGTCACCCGTCATCAATGTCCTCATCACTAAATTCACTAAATCTCTATCATTTGAGAGCGTGAACCGCCTTGAACAGCGACGACGACTGCAACCTCCATTATCAGCCCCTATCAGTAGTTATCGCTTCTAGTCACCCACGGTTGATGTTCCCAACTCACTCTCTATATCACTTGCTGAAACGCACGCCTCGCTGATACTGTGACCTGCGCTATGAATACGATGACCTCACTATTCTAACGTCCCTTATCGAATCTTATCAGCAGTTCACAAATCTTTTTACCCACCAATAATGATTTTGGCCCTCATCCTATATCATATCTCGAAATCAAGAGCTGACTGCTGCTGTGACCTGCGCTGTGAATATGGTAACCTTTTCCTTCTAACGCCCCTTATCGAATCTTATCAGCAGCTTACAGTTTTTGTGACCCACTAATGATGTTCTTGGACTATCCTCTATATCATATCTTCAAGATCGAGAGCAGGCTGATGCTGTCACTTGCGTTATGATTATAGTGACCTTCTCCTTCTACAGCCCCTTATCGAATCTTATCAACTGATATAAATTCCTGTCACCTACCAATAGTGTTCCCGTCACACCCCGTACATCACTTCTTGAAATCATTGTCTCACTGCTACTGGGACAGGCGCTATGAATTTCGTGACACACAGACAGACGCACACACAAACACACACACACACACACACACACTTACAGACATACTTAGCGGATTATATAGAGTAGGATTATTACTTCACCCCCATAAGTATATATAATTCGCTTCGTTCTGTTTGTTTGTTTGTTTGTAAGTTTGTTTGTTTGTTTGTTTGTAAGTTTGTCTGTCCGGAAATTCGGTTCGACCTGAAGAACGACTTGGAGAGGTCGGGTCAAGGTGGGGATGGGTAGGGCATGGGACAAGAAATAAAAGCACACTTGACCTATGGGAAGCCCCGCCCACAGTGGGCGGGGCACTCGCCGAAAGTTTGGGGTTCCGCAGAAAAATGTTCATAATTCGCTTCCGGAGCAGCTTAAAGATGGGGAAAAAAGGGAATAAGGTTAGTAAGGAGTCGCCAGACTAACTGTGGCAGACACATCCAAAATGGGCGGGGCGTACTCAAGGTGGGCGGTGCTTCTCGCAAAATTCAGTAACCCGGTTCGCGAGAGTGTTTGGAAGTCGCAAAAAACTCAGTGTAGAATGTAAATATCTGGCGAATATAGGGCACGCTCAAAGTGTGTTGAGACCCGCCCACAGTGGGCGGAGCTTGCCCTAAATCGCAGGATACTCATTTTAAAAGTTTGTAGCTCGGTTCCAGAGCACTGCAAAGACCGGAAAAACGTGCGTCAAGGTCGGCAAAGGTTCGCCGGTGAGGACTGTGGGGCACAAACATTGTGGGCGGGGCCTGCTCCGGTTTGGGCGGAGTCAGACGAAAAATCTGTAAAATAGTTTCAGAGCACTCCAGACACGGGAAAAAAGTGGATTAAGGTCAGCAGAGGGTTGCCGATTGAGAAATGTGGGGTATACATATTGTGGGCGGGGCCAGCCCGAGGTGGGCGGAGCCAGACGAAAATTCTCTAAAACTGTCCCAGAGCACTTCGAAGACAGGGCACGCCATTGCGTTGTGATCATTTCCTGAAAAATACGACCCA
>MU912255.1:45756-56222 GCA_036418165.1 Cooperia oncophora | reverse complement strand
GCCCCTTATCGAATCTTATCAAGTGTTATCACCTCCTGACACCCACCAAAAGTGTTCCCGTCCTGCCATGTATATCACTTCTTGGAACTGTCATCCTATCTTTTCTGCGACGCTCGCTATGAATTTCGTGACACACACACACACACACACACACACACACACACACACACACACACACACAGCGGAATTATTATATAGTTAGGCATGGACTACTTCGACATGCTTCAAGCTTACCATTAAGTAAGCATTTTACCCCTCATCAGGATTTGAAGGCGCAGTTTGTCGACGGGGGGCATTTTGCTTTCCATAGATGTGTCTACTCATCTAGGCAGCCGTTTCTCGAGTTGACACGTTTTGGAGGGGCTAGATGACTACTTCAGATGACAAGAAGTTTCACAAGTGTGTACCAGAGTGATATTTGTAAATCGGAACTAGGGAAGCAATGAAATACAGAATGCCCCCGTCGACAAACAGCGCCGGGTTTGAATATGCATACATGGGCTTGTGAATAAAACTAGTGAAGTCCTTCGTATATAAAAATGGAGTAACATCAGGGTAAAAAGGGGGATTCTCAAAACTAGCCCAACTATAGTAATGGCAGCGAAACATCATTTCATTGAGGGTTGTTTTTAAGAGTATGTTGCTGACACAAAAAGTCAGCCCTACTTGCTTCTGTAAGAGTTCCACATTCTGCGCTACACGAAAGGAAACGTTCGAGGTAATAGCAATGTTTCTTAATAGATTGTCACCAGGTGATTTTTTTCTGTCCCCAACAACAACGTTTTCTCTGCCCTGTATATCACATTTGGACCAATGTCGTTGTGTTACTTTGACGGGAGCTATGAGTTTCGTGACAAGCTGATGGACGCACACTTTAGGACATTAAAGTTTCTGAAAAATCATCCACAGGGCTCAATAAGAAGTAGAGGGGAAGCATGATGGTAGAATTGGTTCGCAAAACTACTTTCCAAGTGTTTATGGGTTTCGAAAAAGGCAACATTACGAAGCCAAGGATCCGAACTTTCGTAATGCTATGAGGACCGCTTCCTGCCATTGCGTCCATCAAAACAAGAGCGCTGCCTCACGAAAAGGTATCGCGAATATGGGCAGGGTGCGCACCGCAATGACGTTCAGCAAAAATGTCCACAACTTCTCTTAAAGAATCGCTTAGCAGTTTTGGAAATCAAATCTGGTATCAGCGCCCCACCCCACTAAGACATGTTAGGAGTATACATCTCATCCTAAAACCATGCCGAGTTGGCATCCTTCCCTGTTTACTTTGACAATTAGTCTTACAGTTGTCTCTCTTCGAGAATTGACAAGGCCCTATATGCTTTCTACTGCTCCCGGACTACTAGAACTTACCCCTTTTCGTGTCGCAGTGGGCTCATTAATAAAACAGCGCACCGCCTCAAACTAGTGAGAGGACTCAGTCGTGAACAACTGAAGAGTGACCCAACTTACTTTCCTGCAAATATGCCTGTGACCACTTGACTCATTTTGAGCATTCTACCTCGCGGGATTCGACATTAAATGAGGATCGCCCGGCGAAGCCGGACGGCTCCGGGCCATTCCCTCTTATCGGTGCTGTAGGTATGATTGTGTGCATGATGTGCCTGAATACTGTCTACATGACCGTGTATCATGACGTTGATAGCCTCTGTCGCAGTCACAATAATAGGCCGCTTCCTTGTAATTGTAGAGGGTAGAACGGGAACATTACCGATGGAAAAGGGGACCTGATAGTAGCTGATGAACCTGGTAAGGGAGCAGAAGGTGATTAGGATCACCACATTGATGAGTCATGCAAAAGTGATATGTCGGTACCAGAAAGTGATGAGGAGGAACAGCGGAGGTAATGAAAAGGAATGACAGGAAATCGATAACGACTGCTATTTAGAAAACGGGGTTCGTAGCATTTATAGCGCCCGTCACAGTATCAATGGTATCATGATGCCAACATCGTTACTATGTGGAGTAATGAGGGGGGCCGATTACGAGTAGACAGGTCAGATCACGCATGGATTGATCGACCGCCTAAGAGGCGCGGGGTTGGGCGGGAAGCACCCGCATAAAAAGAGCGGCAGAAGGACCCTCAGGGTCTTACCTCAGTTGTCGCCTCGTGACGCCTCGTTTAGGCCTCCCCTATCCTGGTAGCCTCTGTTTTTTTTACTATTGATTGTCCGCGATTGTACGTATTTGCTCTTAACCATTTGTTCATTGTTTGTTGCGTTTTTGTTAATAAATTATTGTTCCGAAAGTGTTGCTACTTGTACGATCGGTCCTGTCCGTCAATATCTGTATTTTCGAGCTAAGACGCCGGTGCATGGGGGCCGAACCGGTCGACTTAAGGATCGAACGTACAGGTAGCACACGGAGAGATCAAGAGAGGCCGCGAGATCAAGGGCCTAATTCGATAGCCCGCCGATACAGAGCAGAGAAAGGCGGTACGGTTAGAGACGGCTGAGAAGAGACAGAGACGCAGAGTAAGACGTCTAAGGAAAGGAGGGAAGCGCGGCAGAAGAACAGTGTGGTTTGTTTCCACTGTATATCATTGCCGCAGGCTATTTTGTTTATCGTTGCCGTCAGTGATTTCGTACATCGTGCCGTCGTGTATATTGTGTATCGTAACGAGTTGAGTGTTTGTAAAGTATGGGCACGGATACCAACGAAAAGTTTTCCAGAGGAATGCCCAGGGAGGCATCAGCGGCTGATTATGTGCCGCAGGAGAATGGACAGCAAATGAAAACACAGGTTAGTAAAGATATCCAAGAGCTTTCGGTAGTGAGTATGAGTAATGAGGTGGATAGAGCTGTGCGTGTAATGGAACAGTTGCCTAGTAGGGTTAGTGAGGAACTTGAGGAGGCGAGAATAGCCAGTAAGTATAGAGAAAAGTTATTCCATGTTATTAGGAAGGGAAGTTGTGAAAGCATGTGAAGCACTGGAAGAACTGAGGGGAAACCTAGGGGGGGGTATAACCAGTTTGGGCGAGAACTGGTACAAACCCTCCGGGACAAGGGTATCGAAACGTTGAGTGATTTGAAGGAGTATTTTATTATTACTGAGAAAGATGCATGAGCTTATAGCAGATATATGTGATATGTTCCAGACGAACATCAGGGAAGTCCGCAGCGTCCTAGGAGACATACAATGCACGCAAGCCAGAAGAGCACCAAGCACAGAAGAGAAAATAGAAACGGATATGGCCAATGGTAGGGGAAATAGAAATATCCAGTATGAAGATGAAATGTTAACAGAAAATCAATTCCAGAGCAAAAAGGAGTCGAGGCCAACTGCCACGAGGACTGGAGCACGTTGCGCACCGCTCTGGAAACTGCATTCGGTACCATTGGAAGGAACGCCGTTAGTGGATCAAGGTCAGAACTCAGATTACGTTATGGCACTAGTGCAGGCTAATGCATGTAGAGGCCCTGGGGCATTTAAAGGGAAACAATATGAAAATTTTGATGAATTCATTAGACGTTTTGAAAGGAAATACAGGATGGTAATATTCGATGACCGAACCCTAATTGACATCTTAGGTGATGACCACCTAGAGGGCAGGGCCAAAAGTATCTTCTTGAGTTTGCCCAGCGAAGTTAAAAGGAGAGGATTTGATGAGGTGGTGGAGTTGAGAAGATTGTTGGCAAGTGATTCGACTGCTGGCCGGCTGCGGGCTTTAGCAGAACTGAGGACCCTCAGGCGGAGGCCGGACCAGAGTGTGTCGGATTTCTGTGTAGCGCTGGAAAAGTTGGGGCGACAGGCAAATCCCTCGTGCACTGTCAAGGATAGGTCCATGGAGTACGCACAGGTGTTGCTAGACAATCTGAAGGATTGGCCTAGAGTACATCCACTTGATGAGTGCTCTTCACAAGGTTGATCCCAGAGAAGCGTACGACACAGTAAAGGAGTTGGCGATAAGCATGGAGCAATCCAAAGAAAGGGAAAGCTGGAAGAAGAGGGGCGCTGCATATAGCGAAAAGGGGACACAAGACTGCGGGGAAGGCACAACCCGTGGATTTAGCAGCACGGGATACGCTGCGCACCTTGGAGGATTGCGGAAATATAGGGAGAAATAGTAATGGAGAAGTAAGCAAAGAGCGAAGGAGATGCTACAACTGCTCCAGATTCGGGCATATTGGTAAAGACTGCCCTCTAAGAAGGACAAGAAGGATTCTGAACAATGCGCGGGGCCTAGGAGTGAAAGTGGACATGAATGAAGATGAGAAGAGGCCATTGGTGGGACAAAAAGTGTCAGCAGCGGCAAGATTGTTAGAGATGCAAGTAACAGCAATACTGGACACAGGTTCGATGATGAGCCTAGTACCGGTAGGGATATTTTCGCACGCCCGGAGAGTGGGCTTGGAGAGAGACGTGCCGACAGAGAGATAGTGCCGGTATACGACGCATCGGGGAATCGTATGAGTTTCTTGGGCGCTGTTAAGATCCCAATGGAGCTGGAGGAAGGTGGGAGCGCAGTTGTTGCTTTCCACATTGCGGATACGAAGTGATAAGGAAATACTATTTGGTATTAATGCCCTGGAACATCTAGGGGTGCGACTACCGATAAACAGAGAATGTGCGAGATAGGAAGGAAGATTCGAGGAACGTCACGGTGTTTAGAAGGCTGTATGTTCCACCACATGGGTCGGCTGTTCTCTCGGCACGTTTGGAAGGAGAAGACAATGAGCAGGAGGGAGTCGTGTGGCCAACCAAAGACGGAGTAGTCGCAGGACTGTTCAGAATACAGGACAAGAAGCTGGAAGTGCCCATTATAAACAATAGTAGAGAGCCTTTGATATTCCGAGAAGGTGAAGAAATAGGCAAATGGGGAACGGAGAAGTGGCGAGAGAACTGGGAAGAGTTGAACCCTCTTATGATGGACAGTGAGGTACAGGATGTAAGCGAAGAACAAAGAAGAGTGATGTTGTACGAGCAGGTACGAGAGAGTTCCAAAATGGAGACACTCAGTACGGACATAAGAGTCGGTTTTGGATGACTTTCCCGGTGCTTTTTCGGTATGCGACAGGGAGCTAACGGGAACCAACCTGGTGGAAATGGATATCGATACCGGGGAAAACAAGCCTATTTAAATGAAAACTAGGCCAGTTCCGTTTGGCATAAGAGCAAAGTTGAAAAATTTACTGTCAGATTTGGAAAACAAGAAGATTACCGAGAAAAGTAGGTCGGAGTGGGCATTCCCCATAGTGTTGGATAGAAAAGAAAGATGGCAGTATCAGGTTATGTGTAGATTATAGAGAACTGAACAAGAGGATCAAGCTAGACTCATGCCCGTTGCCTACTGTTGATGCGGTACTGCAGAGTTTCGTTTGGAGCATTTCTTTCGACATTGGATCTCTGTAGTGGCTACTGGCAGATTCCATTGACAGCAGAAGCTCGAGAAAAATCGGCGTTTACGACCCCTGAAGGACTTTTCCAATTTCGAGTCACGCCGTTCGGACTTAGTACAAGTCCAGCCGTCTTCCAGAGGTTCAATGGATACCGTTCTGCATGATCTTCTTGGAGCGGAAGTATTTTGCTATATTGACGACATCATTATTTGCACGAATACGCTTGAAAGACATCTTGAGTTATTGTGAAAAGTATGCGAAAAGCTTCAAGGAGCGGGAATTGAAGCTGAAGGCAAAAAAGTGCATTCTCATGCAGAGTAGTGTGAGCTTTCTCGGTCACGTCATCGATAAGGATGGTCTTCACATGGATCCGGCAAAGATAGAGTCAATTACTAGGTATCAGACCCCTAAGAATGCGAAGGAATTGAGAACTTTCTTGGGTATGGCGTCGTTTTACCGCAAGTTCTGCCTCGGTTTCGCCAAGAATGCAGAATGTCTGTTTTCGTTGACATCACCGAAGTCAGCTTGGAATTGGACGGAGCAACATCAACGAGCGTTTGATAAACTCAAGGTGATGATTTCAACTGCTCCGGTACTTAGTCAACCAAATATAGAGAAGGCTAGAGACGGGTCAAGACCGTTCATAATTTGCACAGACGCGTCAACGGTTGGACTTGGGGCGGTCCTTTCTCAACAGGGTGACGACAAGCAACTTCACCCTATATACTTCGCGTCAAAAGGCCTTAGTAAAGCTGAACGTAGGTATCACGTCACAGACCTGGAGGCATTGGCAGTGATGTTTGCGCTCAGGCGATTCCATATGTTCATATATGGGTTACCCACCACTGTCCTAACGGATCACCAGCCGCTGACAGCATTGTTCAATCGTAGTAACGTCTCGGCAAGATTTTACGTTGGTTGTTGGAGATTCAGCGGTATAATTTTGTAATCAAGTACGTGAAGGGAAAGTCTGATGTAGAAGCAGTTCCTCAGTAGGGGAGCAATAGGGTGGAATGAAGAAGAAACCACGCAAGAAGTAGGCGATTCAGTAGTGAATGCTATAACAACACGCGAAGAGAAGACGAGATGGATGAAGGAATTGGAGCAGGATCAGGATTTCGCACCTATTTTAGAGGCAATGGATCGGGGAAATGACAAGGAGACTTTCATCTTGACAGGCATGAAGAAACCCTTTACGTGTTGCAGATTTCCTAGTGGAAGAAGGTGAACTGAAGTTGTTCCAAGCTGACGGGAATCTCGTTTACGTCGTCCCTAAGAGTGCACGATACGAAATTTTTCATGAGGCGCATGCAGGAACCTTCGCAGGGCACTTTAGCGCACATAAGTTACTCAACAAATTGAAGAAGGAGGTATTTTGGCCCACTATGGGACAGGATATTCCGAAATGGACAAGAGAATGTCAGCGATGTTTTGTTCACAATGCGCGGCCTAAGTTGGTACCTCCGTTGAAACCGATTGCAACGACGAGACCCTATGAAATAGTAGGCGTGGACGTACTAGAGCTAGGAATCACGTCAAGCGGCAATCGCTATGCTGTCACGGTGATAGACCATTTTTCGAAATTTGCAGCAGCATACCCGGTTCCAGACAAATCCGCGGAAACCTGTAGCCAAAGTGATATTCAACCGGTGGATCGCTGAAGGGTGCCGCTGGCCGAAAAGTTATCATGTCGGATAAGGGTGGTGAATTTGAGAACAGGGTGGTGGAAGAACTGACCAGGAAAACTAAGATTGAACATATAACGACTAAGGGCTACAACCCTCGGGAAAATGGTATCACGGAGCGTCTGAATGGAACAATAGTAGCAATGTTGCGGCGCACCACAGTTGTCCCCATGGAATGGGACACAAGGCTACCCTTTTGTATGTTTGCCTATAATGTAACACCGCATCAGGCTACAGGGAAAGCCCGTATTTTATATTGCATGGAATGGATCCAAACTGTCCATCAGGTGTGATCCCGAATATGGGCGTCTCGGAATACGATGGACGAAAGTAGGGAGGACTACAAGGCTCAGTCACTGCAGGCGATAGGAGAGGTTCATGAGAGAGTTAGAGAGTACAATGAGAGAATTCGCGAGAAAATGAAAAGAGATTATGATAAACGAAACACGGTGGACGCCAGTAAGCTTCCTAAAGGAGGGGACAGGGTATACATGTTGTCTCCCAACGAAAAAGCAAGGAACTCCCACCCGAAACTCCGTGTGAATGGGCGGGGCTCTTTAGGGTACTTGAAACCAGTGACAACTCCGCCGCAATTAGTAGGATAGGAGAGAATAAGGAACCGATAAGGGTGCAATTTGACATGCTGAGAATTGTTCTCCCATGATAGGATGGAAACAGCGACAAATAGAAGTAGAAAAGGCAGAAAGCCTAAAAGTCCGAAATGATGTGTTTTTGTTGCAGAGGAGCTGAAATTCGCACGAAAGCAGACAGAGGACAATTGGAGTATACCTGCAAGGACGGATGCTTCGAGGAGACGAAGCTTGGAGACGTGACCGGCATACAGTTCCCGGGCGCATTTGCTAAAAAGCCGTTCGGATCACTGTGGAAACGCGTGGAGAGCGGCCAGCTTATTCATCAGGACTGACATTGACGTTGCCTCGAAAATCAAGTTTTGGAAAGACAGAGCCACTTGCTTGGACGAAGAAGCTCTGGGGAAAGTCCTAGGCTAGCATTTGAAAGGTGCCTTGATTGAAGCGAGTTCGTATGTATGACGGACGGAATAAAGAAACACGGAAAAATCGACCATTTTAGGTTCGAACAGACCTATGATGCCGCCTTGAAAAAGCTGAAAATCGAATTGACAGAAGAGGAAAAGGTCAAAAGTTGATTGAAGATGGACCGACAGCCTTTGCGGCACCGCCAAGCGCCGCTTTATTGGAAAAAGACGGGCCGAAAAGAGGAATTTCGACTCGTGTGGTGAAATCATTCACGGATCTGCGAGAAATTTGAATGAGTGGTCCACGAACAAAATATGGGTAATTGTATGGCCCATGGATGAAAATTTCAAGAGTGATGAAATCTGTACTATAGTAAAAGTTTGCGATCAGCATTTTGAGTGTGGAGGACGCCTCGTCGCAGACTGGCCTCCTGTGATGGAGAGAAATGTTAGTAAATGGAAAAATGAGCGATATATGGAGCATGCTGGAGGACTCCCTACAGAAGCGTGCGGGCCAGGTCAATTTTTTCAGGACAGCGACGCCAGAATCGAAAACGGGAAAATTTTTTGTGAGGTTGGCACCCCAGAATCCGTTTTATATTACTATGGCTCGGATTGCATGGAATCGTGCGCAAAAATGTTGTACGAGCAATGAGAGAAACGGTAGCATCTTTAGTCTTCCTGCCTGAATTGAAGGCAAGATTTCTCGTCGATAAGGACATCGACTTTCCCGGGGGCGGCATGTGGAGTAAGGAGGGGGGTCGATCACGCGTGGATAGGTCAGATCACGCGTGGATTGATCGACCGCCTAAGAGGCGCGGGGTTGGGCGGGAACCCTCCCCCGCATAAAAGAGTGGCAGAGGCGCACCGCAATGGGTCAAGCAAAAAAATGTCCACAACTTCTCTTGAAGAATCGCTTAGCAGTTTTGGAAATCAAATCTGGTATCAGCGCCCCACCCCACTAAGACATGTCAGGAGTATACATCTCATCCTAAAACCATGCCGAGTTGGCATCCTTCCCTGTTTACTTTGACAATTAGTCTTACAGTTGTCTCTCTTCGAGAATTGACAAGGCCCTATATGTTACACTGCTCACCCGGACTACTAGAACTTACCCCTTTTCGTGTCGCAGTGGGCTCATTAATAAAACAGCGCACCGCCTCAAACTAGTGAGAGGACTCAGTCGTGAACAACTGAAGAGTGACCCAACTTACTTTCCTGCAAATATGCCTGTGACCACTTGACTCATTTTGAGCATTCTACCTCGCGGGATTCGACATTAAATGAGGATCGCCCGGCGACAGCCGGACGGCTCCGGGCCACCCCCTCTTATCGGTGCTGTAGGTCATTGATTGTGTGCATGATGTGCCTGAATACTGTCTACATGACCGTGTATCATGACGTTGATAGCCTCTGTCGCAGTCACAATAATAGGCCGCTTCCTTGTAATTGTAGAGGGTAGAACGGGAACATTACCGATGGAAAAGGGGACCTGATAGTAGCTGATGAACCTGGTAAGGGAGCAGAAGGTGATTAGGATCACCACATTGATGAGTCATGCAAAAGTGATATGTCGGTACCAGAAAGTGATGAGGAGGAACAGCGGAGGTAATGAAAAGGAATGACAGGAAATCGATAACGACTGCTATTTAGAAAACGGGGTTCGTAGCATTTATAGCGCCCGTCACAGTATCAATGGTATCATGATGCCAACATCGTTACTATGTGGAGTAATGAGGGGGGCCGATTACGAGTAGACAGGTCAGATCACGCGTGGATTGATCGACCGCCTAAGAGGCGCGGGGTTGGGCGGGAACCCTCCCCCGCATAAAAGAGTGGCAGATGGACCCCTCAGGGTCTTCTCTCGGTCGTCGCCTCGTGACGCCTCGTTTAGGCCTCCCCTATCCTGGTAGCCTCTGTTTTTTTACTATTGATTGTCCGCGATTGTACGTATCTGCTCTTAACCATTTGTTCGTTATTGTTAATAAATTTGTTGCGTTGTTGTTAATGTTAATGTTAATGTTGCTTTTTTGTTAATAAATTATTGTTCGGGAAGTGTTGCTACTTGTACGATCGGTCCCGTCCGCCAATATCTGTATTTCCTAGCTAAGAAGCCGTATAACTACAGAAGGTAATACCCATAGACTAGGATCCTCATTTCACGCTAAAACGTATGAAAACAATTCTTTGGATGTGTTTACTCAATCAGGCGGCTTTCAGGCATATATTAGCTCAGTCACAGCGCCAAAGAGCCCGCAGTGTTCTCGATCGGTTTTTGACTGATTTTCGTAAAGGTATTCTTTGCTAACTGCTACAATGATGCCCTTGTCTTCAAAGTATAACTTGAACAAGAATTTAGGTGGACTTGTTGCGGATAATGTGACACAGCTTATGGAAGAATTCAGGTAACCACATCGTTCTCATTTCCTCTCT
>MU912255.1:16829-28390 GCA_036418165.1 Cooperia oncophora | reverse complement strand
AGGAAGCAAAAGCGCTGAAAGTGATGAGATGATGAGTGAAGGGATCAACCGCTAGCACGATCGCGAATAAAATTCATGTTATGCTCTCACTTTGGGGCTATGTTTCGGTCGTGATTACAACCACCCCAATATAAGAGAGCTATGTAGTGCACTCTAAGTCACTTCACGAGCAGCTCGCATGGCAGCCAGACGCGAACACGTTCAGGAACCATGGTGGGAAGGGGTGGGGAGAGCGAGATGGGGAGAGGGTGAGGGTAGGTGAGATGGGGGTACGATGGGGGAGAGGGGGGGGGCGGAGCTCAGCTTACGCTGGGTTAGAAGAACACCATAGCTGTAGAACCAAAGCATAAGGTGATGAGAGAAGGAACCAACCGTTAGCAGGGTTGCGAATAAAATCCATGTCATAGTATCATTCGAGGAGGTAATCTAAGGTTACAACCTCCACTATAAAAGAGAACAACGTTGTGCACTCCACTTCACTGCAGCTGTAGCTGGACGCGAACACGTGCATGGGCCACCGTGATCAAGGGGTGGGACGGGTAGATGTGGAAGGGGATAGCGAGAGTTGATCGGATCAGTGAAGAGGGGAGTGAGATGGTTAGCTGTTGATCATTGCATTGCATAACTGTGGAGGCAAAAAGATCAGTGAAAGCAAAAATATCCTACTATATATAATCCGCTAAGTGTGTGTGTGTCACGAAATTCATAACACCTGTCCCAGTGGCAGAGAAACGTTGATTCCAGGAAGTGATGGAGGGGGTGTGACGGGAACACCATTGGTGGGTGACAGGATGTGATATCAGATTCGATAAGAGGCGTCCAAAGGGGATGGTCACCCAGTCCATAGTGCGGGCCACAGCAGCAGTGGGACGTTGGTTCCGAGCAGTGAAATAGGGGGTGGGACGAAAACATTATTGGTAGGTGACAGGATGTGATATCAGCTGATAAGATCTGATAATGGGCATTAGAAGGGAAGGACTACCAAATTCATAGTGCGGCTCACAGGATCAGTGGGTCCTTGGATCCGAGAGGTTATATAGAGTGTGGGACGGGAACTTTATTGGCGGGTGACAGAAAGTGATAACAGTTGATAAGATCCGATAAGGGGCCTCGGAAGGGGAGGGTCATCAAATTCGTAACGCAGGTTACAGCAACAGTGGGAACCTCAGATCCGTGAGGTGATATAGGGTGTGGGACGGGAACATTATTGGCGGGCGACAGAAAGTGATAACAGTTGATAAGATACGGTAAGCGGCCTCGGAAGGGGAGGGTCATCAAATTCGTAACGCAGGTTACAGCAACAGTGGGACCTCGGATCCGAGAGGCGATATAGGGTGATATGATAGTGATACGGGACGGGAATATTATTGGCGGGTACGGAAGTGATAGGAGCTAAAAGTGACAAGGTAACATGGGAAAATCCGCTTCACCGCTCACAACAACAATGCGATCGATATGACTCAAGTATAACGATCTCAATGATTCCAACAGAACTCATTCCTCACTGCTTATTAGTAACGACATCATGTACGACCGCTAAGCTAGCTCTATTCCAAATGCATGGGTTTGTTTACAGAGATGTTATGAACAGCAGCAATTGACTTAATCACTCTTACCACAATTATCTTCCATCAACAACCTTAGTGAGGGCCATTTAAAGGGTTCCACTGCTGAATGCGGGAGTGCATTCCAAAGCAAGACGCTTTAGGAGGACAGAATGCATAAATTATAGGCTGCTTCAGCGGCTATCCTAACAGGCTGCACTATTCCCGTGTAGGTTATGAACGTACCAGTCGGATCGCTGGCTAAGGCCGGCTCTCCTCCTTCTGATGCGGGGGGCGCTGCTGCTGCTTCTGCGTCTTGACGGAACGAGCGCTGCTTTTCAGTTCTTGGCTGATGCAGAAGATTCCTTTGAACAGTGTGGTTGGTCAACGATTAACTTAGCACGCGGCAAATCCGCATGGCCCGGCAAAGCCGGGCCATGTCACAGAAGGAGGAGCGCCCGGCGACAGCCTGGGCGATCCGACTGGTAGTGTATAATTTCATACTTTGGCGACGGAGCTAACTTAACACTTTTGCTACTTCCTATCGACGTGTCTGCCCTTCTAGAGAGCCATTTTAGAAGCTTACAAGGACAGGTTACAAGATGCTTCGAAGAACATGCTCCAGCTTCACAAGAGCTCGCGCTCCCTCACGGAGCTCCGTTCCTTCGAACTTTTTTCGTTTTATCTTTTCCGATAGGAGCATTGTACCATGGATTGAGCATTTATTAAGGGCAACTTCGACGACAACAACCAGTACCAGAATAGTGACAACTGCAACTACCAAACCCTACAGCACAATGGCAGATACAACTACTACATCCTCCAACATGATAACAACTACGACTACCCACGCCTCCAACGAAATGCAGGTAAAAGGATACTTAACTAGCCCTTCTAACATTGGAGTCAACCAGGTGATGTGCTCAGATCTCGACGCACCTCAGGTTAGCCTGTATACTAGAAACGGAAACACCGGGAAAAAGGTCGTAACGTTGCACAGTCTCTTCGATGATGGGGCATGCTAAGTGGTATGGATTTGACGCAGCGCCAGCCCTCTTCCTTCAATTATTTTCCTTGCAAGAGGCAACATAACCCAAAAAATTTCGTTCACATCAATGATTTCCAGGGGTTGTTATTGTTTACTCCTTCATGAATTGTGACGAAGGAGTTCGCGGCACGCCAAAGCAGGTCTAACCAGGTCTAACTGACACGCCCTGAGCAAGATTGCGAAAAGACCTGGAGAGCTTTGGTGTTTTGTCATGGCACGTGCAGAATTAAAGCAGTAATACTTCCTTGGATTTCGCTTCTCAAAACATCTCCATTCATAAGGTGGTTTGATATGACACAACAACTAATGAATAAATCGTCAGCATTAACATGCACAGCAACAACAAAAGTTACATTAGAACCAGTTGGATCGCACGGCTCACGCCGTGCTCTCCTCCTTCTCTTGAGCTCGGCTTCGCCGAGCTGGCCTGGCTTCCAGGCGGCTCCATAATTTTAACGGAACTTTTTCGGTAGTGCGCTGCTCATAAGGCGCTGTAGTGATCGAATCGTAACAGACAGAGCAAGGCTTAGGATCCCGCACAACTCAGCACGCGCTTCTATTTACAGCAGCGGTGTAGTCCGCGCCATGACGCCCATAGAATACATAAATCTGTAGATAGATACAATGTGTAGTCGGCAAATACAGCGAGATTTCGTTTCCATTGCCTGCACCGGCAATGCCTACCGACAAAGCTTTCCTTTCTATTAGCATGCACTCCGCTCGTTGAAGTGTTTTTCGGTTCTCCTCGAATTTCTTGAATTTCCCTGAGATTCCTGTTTCAGGCGAACTACATACCCCCCGCTCGTCGACATCGACATTATATAGTAGGATGAGTTCATTTTCTAGGGCTATCAGGGAAGTGATGGCTAAAGGAAAAGTATGCACACTGAGCCTTTGATACTTGGGGGTATAGTGATAAGAGAGGTAATGATAATGGCCCCTTATCCTTTCTTATCAATTGATAAGATCCTGTCACCCGTCATCAATGTCCCTATCACTGAAACTCTATAATTTGGTAGTGTAAAGGCTCCAGCAATTTGACTGAACAGCACTGGCAAAGTTCCTTATCAGCTGTTATCACCTCACATGTCGTGTCCCATCTCCAACCATATCATTTTCTGAAATTAATGCCTAGCTGATGCTGTGTTCCGCGTTATGAGTATGGTGACCTTACCATTCTAACTCCCCTTATCAAATCCTATCAGCTGCTATCATTCCCTGTCACCCATCAATAATGTTCCTGTCTCACGTCCTATATCATACCTTGGAACCAATGTCCCACTGTTACTGTGTCCCGCACTATGGGCTCGGTCACCCTCCCCTTCTAAGGCCCCTTATCGAATCTTATCAGGTGCTATCACATTCTATCACCCACCAAAAGTGTTCCCGTCCTGCCATGTATATCACTTCTTGGAACTGTCGTCCTATCTTTTCTGCGACGCTCGCTATGAATTTCGTGACAGACAGACAGACGCACACACAAACACACACACACACACACACACACACTTACAGACATACTTAGCGGATTATATATAGTAGGATCATACGAAATAAATAACAGTAGTCCTTTTATTGAAAATAAGATTGTAAACAGGGACGTTTTGTGCTACTGTTTTTTGTACATTCATTGCTGATTAAAAACTCATTCTCCCTTGCGTCTCAGTAGTACATCCTGAAGAGAATTTTTTGCGCTATCTGATGGTATAATTGCCGTTTCACCATTGCTTGATAAACCCCCTTTTCCCAAGACTTTTTGAAGCATGTCAAAAGAGCAACTTCGGACGATATTTTTTCTTCACTAGAAATTGGGTCCGCAGTCGAGGCAGCTCTAGAAATTAACCAGGTGTGGGGGCAAATAGTGTTGGAGAAAGCACCGTGCGACAATGGTTCGACAAATTTCGTTCTGGAGATTTCAGCCTTGAAGGTGAACCTCGTAGCGGTCGACCTAAAGCAATACCTGACGAGGATTTGAAGAGGTTTCTGGAGGCTGACCCATCCCAAACAGTTCGAGAGATTGCAGAAAAGCTAGGCGTTGGCAAATCCACTGTTGCGGATGGTCTGAAACGCATTGGGAAGGTGAAAAAACTCGACAAGTGGGTGCCCCACAATTTGAGTGACCGGCAGAAATTGGCACGTCTCGAGGTTTCTTCTTCACTGTTTTGCGCAAAAGAAACGACCGAATTGTCACCTGTGATGAAAAGTGGATCATATATGACAGGAGACGTTCCGGATAGTGGTTGAATTCCGACGAACCGCCGAGGCGGTTTCCAAAGCCGAAAACTCACGAAAAAAAGATTGTGGTCACAGTTTGGTGGTCATCGGCTGGTGTGATCCACTATAACTTTTTATCACCAGGCCAAACCATCACAGCAGAACCCTACTGTGAAGGAATCGACGAAATGTACCGAAAATTGGGTTAGCTGCAGCCACTTGTCAACAGAAAGGGTCCGATTCTTTTGCATGACAACGCCCGCCCACACGTTTCACATCACTACCCATAAATTGAAAAATGAGGGGTTAGAGTTATACCTCACCCGCCATATTCTCCAGACCTTTCACCGACTATCACCTTTTCAAACATTTTCAGAACTTCCTTGCTGGAAAATACTTCATCAATCAGGACCAGGCAAAAAAACCTTCGTAGATTTCGTGGATTCTCGACCACCCAGTTATTTTTTGATGGGATTTATCGACTGTTTTCACATTGGCAAAAGTGTGCTGATTCGCACGGTGCTTATATTAAATCCGATGAGTATTAAGAAAGTTATGATCGTTTAAAGTGAAACACTCAAAACGCTGAGAACTTTCCGGACAACCGTATTCCGTTTATTCCCTTATGTTACCCACACGGCCTTTGAAGCGTCTACACAACAAGTCAGAGATACAATGATCCTTTCGTATGCGGGCGAGAGTGAATACACGAAGGAACACAGAGATTACACGAGTAACATCATATGTTGGCAAATAAGAGCTATAAGTAGTGGTAAATGAAGGCTGGTTGGCCCGCTTATTTCCTGGTGGCTCGACCTGCCTGAACTGTGTAACCTGCCCGCCACTAAGAGTTTCCACAGTTTTGAAAGCGCAACGTGAAAATGCATTGCCCCTTTTCGATGTGTCATCCAGATCATCGCACTATGAGTACCCGAATTTTGAATGATAGATAAAAACGGAGACTCAAAAGGTAGTTTTGTAAAAAGTGAGTACAACTACACAGTCAGCCAACAGGAACCTTTATGGCGTAATCCTCATAAATCTTCAACATGAAATAATGTACATCTGCTGAAATCACATTCCAGACACAGAATTCGCAGAATGATGGCAAGGAGAACGATTCGAGTGGATTCTTGTAAGTAATAAGAAGAGCTGTTGCACTGCTGAGTGTGGCTTGGAGAATATCTCCAAACCTCGAATGGGCGTAAACATTATTAAAGTAGCTTTTCGTCTATAAGGAAATTTGAAATTTTTTCGAGGTGTTCGAAAGGTGATTGCTGACCACGTGCGCACTGAAGACAAAGCCCGCAATTGCATATTGTGGATAATGGAATTCGATTACAAGACGCTAACTGACACTAAAGCGGAGAAAAAAACAAAATCGTCGAAAACTTCTTATGTAGGGATCTGGCAGTATCTCCAGACGAGTTTTCCGGGCCTGCTCAAGTTCACGCCAACAAGCCTGCCATTTCTAACTAAATCCTGCCGTTTCTATTTCACTGGTCGTTTTTCCGCCTCATCCAATGATCACAGTAATAAAAAAAGAACAAAAAATGTGGTGTGAAAAATGAAGCTTGCTTTTGAGCTTCGGTAGGTGGGGCAACTAGAATGGCGTCAAAGTTGCCACTTAAGAGGACCGTAGCTCCCGTTAGTTGCTATCTGCTATGAAGCCGGGAGAGTGGGATAATCTCGAACACTGAGAGCAATTTTACTTGTCATCAAAGACACAATTTCCTTGAGCTCGGCGACTGTCTTCAAGCCCTAGTAGCATACCAGGCGTTTCGCCTCGCATGGAAATGATACTCGAACTCAGATAGTCTGTACAGCATGTGTGTGTGCGTGAGTGAATTTGAAGCTGGTGCGACAGGAGATGCATGAAAAAGCTCACTGATAGTGAGCGGGAGTATCAATGGTACGCGGAAGAAAATGACAGGACAGCAACTGATCTGACAAGAGCTGGTAATGTTGATAAGAGCTGATAATTGCGATAGAAATTGACGGGATACCACTGAATGTAGCAGTTTCGGCCACTACCCGCAACATTACTTTTGATGACGTAGATTCAGTCGGGGCTGTGCCTGGAGGCAGAATGTGCCCCCACGCGGCTTCTTCGCCACTAGCTCTCTCTCTCTCTCTCTCTCTCTCTCTCTCTCTCTCTCTCTCTCTCTCTAATCCTTCCTAATTCGATCATTCGACGACCACTACTGAAGGAGCAGGGATCGAATAGAGAAGGCAGACCGAATCGAGCTCATTCCTCCAAATACCGCACGACTGGTTGCGACGATGACAACTGTTTAGTGCTGCCCATAGCTTGTATTAGGTCATCCCATTCAAAGTGGCCGACACATATAGAGGAATGGCAGAAAAGCAAAGGGGATAGAGCAGCGGGCTACTATACCATTTGGAAGCTAGTACCTTAAGCTGTGTATCTGTGAAATTTGGCGAACCTAGCCTCTGAAGAAGTTCTCGAGAAATTGAAGAGAAGCCCGAGTGGTGAAAATCGGCGCCGGTTTTTCAAATCAGACGTCATAAAAGGAAAGTGCGCTGCTCAAATTTGACCTGCGCCGGACCATAGTTGTGTGTAAGGGTGTTCTCGAAATACACGGTGGAAGATTCTGGTTCAGGAGCCCGTACAAGGAAGAAAGGAAAAAATTTGTTGTCGTGGGTGGTCCCATAATATTCATCCTGCACAAGAAAAACGGGTGGATGAAGTCAGGCACTGAATATCTGATCACAGAGCCTGGACCCTTGTCGAGCTTCCCCGCGAGTCTGACATCCCAGCTGCAACTGCTGCCCGAGTTATGTCCGATAAACGGAGGATGGTCAAGAGGGTGGCGCATGGGTACCCAATTTTCTTATAGAAGCACGAACGCAGTACCGATTCTATACCTCCAGCAGTAATGTTCTCAGCATGAGATGTCACTCACAACTGTGAAAACGCACCCCGGCCCTAGATGAAATATGGGTGGTCTCGGACCTCGAGCCGAAACTCACAATCGTCAATTTTGTATGAATGCAGATGAGAAGCCGCCCGAGTTCTACCATGAAGAGTTACGTGGGCGCAAGTGGATGATCATCATAGCAAAGGATTCCCACACTGTGGCTTTCAAGCGGCTCTATACAGAGAACAAATCCGTCACTGTCGGTGCATATTGCCTGTTCCTCGGCATTCAGATCGACAAATGGATGCTACCACACAACTACAAGAAGGCCACCGTTGCTCGTCATAGTGCCAGACCCGAGTAACTGTATTGTAGATCAGTGCTGGGACACAAACAATACTGAGACCTGAGTTCAATCGTCCCATTCGCCCGTCATAAAGCCATGCGATTACAACTGTTCTATTCAGTTGAGAGTACTCTTCGACGGCAGACGCTACAATGTTTTGTCATTTGCCGAAATAGAAGGCAACATGAGCCAGCATTTGCAGAGCACACACAAGCTCACCTAAGCTCCGCCCACAATGGGCGGGGCGTTCGCCTGAAGTGGACGAAGCCGAGGATAAAAATTCTCAAAACGCATCCGGAGCAGCCCAGAAAACGGGGAATATGAGTGAAACTGAGCAACGGGTAGGTAGAGGAATTGAGAGAGAGACATCTGTGAGCAGTATACATGGCGGACCCTGCGAAGGCGCGCGGGATTTTCGTCAGGGAAGAAGAAAAAGAGAGGAAGACACCCGTAAGCAGTATGTTGTGTACCAAATGTTTAGGGTCCCCTGCGATAGTTCAATAATTCGATTCCGAGCGAGGTTCATCGAGTAGCACAGACGCAGTGTGTCTCAGTGGATGGAGGCCAAATCAAAGATTCGTAAATCAAGTATATTTTCCTATTTACTATTTACCTGCTATTTGTTGCACAAAAATTTAATCAAATCTATATTCCCACTTCAGTTCACTTACTAATTTGCGACCCCGACATACCAAACACAGCCTGAAGTGCAATTTCAGAGCGGTTTACCGAGTACGGCGGCCGCGGTGCTGCATGGATATATGAGTACATACGTGCAGCCGTACCTACCGTAGCGGTTATTGGCAATATGCCTACGGGGAACTCGTCCGAAATTGCTTTTTGAGTCATTGAGAGCGAAGGCTTTTCTTCGCAGGTTTTTGGCCGTTTCACTTCATTTCTCGCTATTTTCCCCACTTTGTAGCACTTTGCAGGAAGTAGCAGTGACAATTAGCGCGCTCACCAAGCGCGGTCTTGTTTTCGAATCCCGGATCGACTCCCACACAGGCCAACCAAGCCTTCTACCCTCCGGGGGTGGTAATTGGTACCAGATTCGTCTGGGAGGATAATAACACTGACTTGTACATGAACTGGCCCCCGCACTCATTCAAGGGCCACGTCGCATTCAATAAGCCACTACGATTCTAATGGAAGAAGAATGCGTGCCGCGCCCCAGAAAAGGGTCGATCAACGGCGAAGACTTCAACTTTATTCATAGCACCCTTCTAGCATTTCAGACCGAGTACCGACTTATACTTGTAATCAAGTACAGTGGGCCGAACCCGATGTTGGCGCTAAAGCAAACTTGGGGCTGTAGCACAAAATATTATTTGTAAGGGTAGTCAGTATCCATGAATGATGGAGTCCAAGGTAGCTGGCACGGATGATTCGGTACTTCGCCTAAAATGCCATCGGGGCTCCATGTAATGGTGGCACAAAAAGCAAAAGTGAAACGGTCAAAAACCTGCAAAGAAAAGCCTTCGTTTTCAATGACTCAAAAAGCAGTTTCGGACGAGTTTCCCGTAGGCATCTTGCCAATAACTACGGTAGGTACGGCTGCACGTATGTACTCATATATCCATGCAGCAACGCGGCCTCATATCAATCCCTTCGCTTCATATTTTACTTCGCAAATGAAGCAATACGAGCATCAGGTACGGTCGTCCATTTGTGGGCGGGCGGGACGCGGTGGGCGTTCGGGGGATATGTTGCAGCTTGTTAGAGCTTTATAAAGGTACCTTCCTCAGAAAAGGCGCCTACATAGCGACTGCGGAATACAGTCCTGCTAGGCGTATTAATCCTACTCGTTTTAAGGATTTATCGTGCCGTTTGCCTTTGAGGGAAAGATTGTGGATAGAATGTTTCTCAGAAATATCACTAAAACTGCCACCAACTGCTGCAGTGGCTGATATTTTTAATGCAAACAGTGACTCGAATGGACAATTTTTTTACGCTAGAAACTTTAAGATCAATAAATCCAGGACACTGACATAGAATAATATGGAAAAGTTTCATGCGATTACGATCTGCGATTGCAAAATTGGAGAAAAGTACTGTGAATGTTTGCATTGTGCACAATGCAAAAACAGGGACGAAAAAAGGGAAACGGGGATGGGTGCGTGCATGGTCAGCGATTCACGTGATGTTCAATGTGTTTGATTCGCTAGACACCCGAGGCCTCAAGGAATGGATTCAGTTCAACCCTTTTCCTTCATCAACACTAAACAAAACTCTATTGTCTCCCATTAAGTCAAGTACTGCTGAATCAGTTTTTAGAACAATCCTCATCGCGGCATTCAGCCGCAATCGTTGTGCTCATTGTTATCTCTACAGCTATCATGCTCCTTATAATGAGACATCGGAAAAAGCACTATAAGGTAAAATTACTTCTGTTTCGTTCAGAAATGAAGGTTGGGATTCTATGCTTCAGGAACGGCTTGCAAAGACATGGGAACAGCGTGTACGAGAAGCTGCACAAGAGTTGGAACAGCAATCATTAGAAGGGGGCAAAGCTGGACGACGACGTCGGAGAGAATCGAGAGACACCACAACAAAAGACCGTTCAAAAGAGGGATCAAAAGAAGCTGTGCAAAGGTAGTGCAGCCAGAGTGGAAGTGGCGTTGTTAAGAATACATTTAAGAAACCAAATTCTTCCCCATTCTGGTAACTTTTGCATGGCATATTGAATAAAAGGTTCCGCTGAATGTAATTTATTTTCATACAAACAACACTACACAGCTTATGCCGGCTATGGAGTGGGCGTGGCTGCGTACTTCATTTGGGTACGATGCGTTCCTTTAGGATGATTTCCTTTGTAGGCTGCTGCCATCATGTCCAGTGTTGAACAAGTAAATGATGGTGCAAGTGGCAAATTGGAAATATCCCAGCAGAAGCGCAGGCACCGCTACGATCGAATGAAGCGCGAAGCCGCGCACTCTCGCTCTTAGGAGTATACGTGACAGCACATCTTGAAAATGAAGGTAATATTGTGACCAATGTCGCTACTAGTTGTGGGCAGTGAAATTTCAGATCGGACCTGTCCGGACCAAAAGAAATCTGTTCGGGATAGTTGATAGTCATTACATATGCCTGAAAAGAAGCCCAAAACACAGGGAGATACGAAAGCTTTGTGCACCGAGTGACCACAGGAAGATCAGGGAAAGGCAAACAGCGAAATTTTCGGACGTCACTACTGCTTGAAGCTGAAAATGGGGCTTGTAAAATAGCATGTGAGCATGCTAAAAAACTTATTGGTTGTACGAATGTAGTGATGTAATACTGGTGTGTTTCCATACTCTCTCGTTACGGCTTCTACTCAAGTGGCAAAGAGACAGCGAGCAGTTACTTTAGCTTCAGCTTAGCTCACTCATAAGAGGAAATAGGAATAGATAGGTAGCATCATAACACATTAAGGATCGCGTGACATACATGGTGTGTCACGCTTGTCTGCTCCCTGTGGCCGCGTGACATACTCTTCAGAACTGAAATTTTCCTACATTTTGACTGTTGCGCAAGTTCCCTGTTATATA
>MU912254.1:29725-61595 GCA_036418165.1 Cooperia oncophora | reverse complement strand
ACGAAGTGGTCACGTTTACCATGAGTGCGCTGAGGGGTTCTTAACGTGTTGGAAGGGTTACTCTTGGTTATGCCTCTTTGAACTCTTTCGTTTGAACCTTGTCTGAGGCCTCTACCATAGAATTAGCTCTAGCGCCGGTGTGAAGTATTGGGGCATTTGGTGCCAAGTTCATGAGGTTACGGTGAGTGCCAGCTCTGCAGGGTTGGTTTGCCAAGGCTGTGGGCTTGGTTTTCGTTCGATTCATTTGTCATGTATACCGGTATTCATTGCTGGAAGTAAAGAAAGATGAGTTCATCGCCGGGTATGACATCGTTGGGAGGGGTCGTAGTTGACCGATGGGGAGTGGAGGTTGTATTTAGTCGATGTATTTGGTATTTGGCCTTCACAGAAATTCTTCTCAGGAGAGTGCTTTGTTGACTTTTACGCTTTTCTCGTTTCATGTGTCCCTACCCTCTCTCCCCTTTCCCGCCCGTCTCAACCCGACGGCAGTTTTTTTGGAGAATTCAGAAAATTCGGAAAAAAACGAGAAAAATGGGAAGAGTGGTAGGAGATTAAAAAACAAGTAGTTGGTATTCATGATTGAGTAAGGAAGTCGTTTTGAAGGAAGAACTTTAGGGGAGGGTTCGTCTAACACTACCATGTCTCCCACCCCATGCTGTCCCTGCGCCCAGGTTTGGGAAACAAAGGAGTTACGGGGTGTATGTATCGTTTCGCCCCACGCTCGTGCAAAAAATTTCCCTTTCTCCCTCGTTCATAAATTCCTGCTTTAGAATGCCTCCATCACACCAGGCCATGATCTAAATCTCTTGAGTCAAATGTCTGGCGCAGATATCATTGCTGGCGAAAGCCATGCAACTACATATACCTGAGGTGACTGACAGATACTTCAGGTGTTCTGGAAGTTGTCGATATTAATCCCCACGTTTATTCATATTACATTTCCTTTTTGGATGGTGTATTGAGTTATCTTGGCAAAATCCTTGTTTTTTTCTCGTCACACTTGTCCATCCGAATCTTCTCTGTCGTCCAAGATTTATCTGTTTTCTATTTTTGTTTTTGTTCAACCTCGCAGTAGTTTGCTCATTCTATCGATGGGCATTCAAAGTGGCAATTACTTCAGCTGATTCCTGCAAAGCGCTGAAGTTTGAAGGATAAGGTATATCACTAATACCCGAACCGAACGTCTGAAACATACTGTTGTGTCATCATTCTGATTATTCCTCAATGTTTTCGAAAGCATGGTGGAAACTTGGCGTGAAAGCCAAGTGAGACGCAAAAGAACGCAGACTGCACAAGAAAACATTCTTTTATGCCTGACATAGTCTAGATTGAGAGTCGAAGAATTGAAGACGAAGGCACTAGACACAAATCGGATCTCTAGTTTCCACTCGAGTGGGATCTATGACCTTACTATTTTCGCTCATACTCTAATTTTCCGATTTTCGCCAACCTCGCACATAGCTGAGCCAATAGATCAACTTCTGTTTGGCTCCCATCGCGAATTCCCCAATTCCCCGATGGTGCTGTGTATGAATACGGTCAAAACCACCAACTGTCTTCCGCGCTCATTGTAAATGCTCTCCCCTCTGTCACAGAGATCAGGGACTGTATCAAAGAACAACATCGACACATCAGTCTTTCCAAGTGTATTGAGGAGTCAGACCTGCACTAAACACGTGTCCAAGTATTGTCACCTTAGAATATATTGACGTTGGACTGTAAGAAGGTCGGAAAACCCCACACTCTATGAGTAGGAAGGATTAAGGGACGAGGCGGGCGAGATTCAGGTTGCTCCCACCCGCGTTGAAGTAGCATTGGAGTAGATGTCGTCTTTCGCTAGCGTCGTGAACGCGAACCACAATTTCTCAATTGCGGAGACTAAAAAGTGACGAAACACGTTCCTCCTCGATTTCAATTTCCGGAAACCCTTCTAAAACTAATTTTATTCCTATGGAGGCCGACAATGAAGGGCCAAGCTCGCAATATTAGAACAACATTCCTCCATGAGGTTACAGGAGCCGGTCGAATGGAGTTTTTATTTCAGCATATTGATATGATACCTTGAAGTTTTCCTCACGATTTTTCCACTTAATTATAAGGGTAGTCTGGAATATAAGTTACCTAACTCAAAGACGCATTACATTATTAGCTTTGTGACTAATGCAAACGGTTTTGCAACTGCAGACAATGTGCGGTATCACTTATCGCTATGTGACTGAGCACTCAGAACTGAGGGAGCCTTAAAGTCCGCTCTAGGCTGGCCAGCAGTTCGAAATAAACGCAAATTGTTCCCGTCGCCTTGCTTATTTCCCACGCCTCCGTTTTCAGCGTCCTTCTTGTTTTGTACACAACTTCGGTCAGGTTTCTCGTACAACTGCCTAGAGCTTCTCTGACGTAACATTGTACAATGCACGGATTATTCACGGAAAGGTGGTGTTAATCCAAGCAATTCCAACATTTTCCCTTTTTTTTCTTCTGTGATAGGCAACATGCACCCCCAGTTTCACAACTGGGCTCAGCTACACATACTTTGCTTTCGTAGAATATTTCTTTCAAAACTCATTCCACTAGTTACCTTGAAGCAGGAAAAAAAAGAGTTAGATCACCTTTTGTCCCCTATAACGTCATTCAGAATCTCTACCGTCTCCCAGTTATCTTTCATAACAACGATCTAGCGGCTATTATTGTAGGCAATCTTTGGCTCAACCGGCATTTCTGGGTTCACGGGCATCAGTGAGCAGATCAGTGGGATTAAAAACGATAAAGTACATTGGAGAAAACTGCGGAGAGTTCGGAACATTTTGTCTAGAATGCATTTTTTAGGCGAACAACTGCTTCAGAGGCGGTGTTCTTTGTATGTAGGAAAAAAGTAGTGATGCTTTAATTAGTTCACCTGTAAATCCTGAGCAAATTGTGCTTCTTCTCTGTCGGCTCCTCTTTGAATGATTCATGAATCTACTTATGTACCTTATTCTCTCGTTTTCTTCTTGCGTTAGGCTTGTTCATCTGATTTATGAATCTGCTTGGATGCACCTTCTTTTGATTAATTATTAGCGGTGGTGCCGTCTTAAAATACATCCTGATCAATATTCTCATGCTTCTCGAAAAACATCTGAAGCTGCTGTCCCAACCATCTCACACCAGTCGTTTCAATACTGGCTTCATGACGTTAATTCATTTTGTTGCTCCTCAATCAGGACTGCTTCTGATTTTGTTCATATTTTTGATGTCGATATTTTCCATTTTCTGCTCCGTTTTCCTCTTATTCCTCGATACTTTCGTCGCGTTATCGATCTGTTACTAAGAAAATGACTGTACTGTAAATGGCTCTTTCAGGCCAAAAATGGCCGATCACCGCGGGAGGCCACCTAAATTGCCGCCGCGCCCAGGTGATTTTTCTTTTACTTTTCGATTTTTCTTTTCCTTTATTTTTTAGCAGAAAACGAAGCTGAAAATATTGCTGTATTTATCAACCCTGGAGTTTCCACTTTTCTGCTGTGCTATTCTCAAACTCACTTTGAAGGAATCTGGTCATATAACCGGGGCAAACCATCGCGTTGGTGGAATTTTGGCTGAATACGACCCCGCCCCCTAAAAAATTGTTCTCCTTCAGAACGACCCCTTTCACAACATATGTAACTCTTGCCAACTTCGTCCCAAAAATGTAAACACCTATCAACTATCGCAGATAGTACAGTCGTTTTCACTGCTGCAGACGCTGGCGTGTGTCAGTAGGCTGGGTTTGGAGTGCCCATTATCCACCAATCGTTGAAGCGGGCAAACGACAGCAATTGGTGGAAGACGTGTTAGCGCCACGCCAAACTCAGTCTCTCACACCTCTCAGCGATTGCAGCGAAAACGATTATAGTTTTGCTGCTGCGCGGAACGGGAAGGGAAAAATTAACAATCAAAAAAAAATTGTTTACGGCAAAATACGAGTCCCTTCCTACCTCAGCGCGAATACGACCGCCTTTGTGTTCTATAAACGAATGCTGTGCATTGCATTCTACACAAAAAACGAAGGGAATTTTGCATTTACAAAACTTTTTCTGGCGAAAAAAAACCAGCCAAGTTGGATCCATTCCTGGATGTCTGAAACTTTGCTAACAGCTCTCACTACTACAGTACTAGGCTGTAATGGCGAGTTTCACGCTACAACAACTTTTGCCCAGCTTTGCATCTTCAAGGGAGATCCAGCTGTGCACTTGTATAACACATTTTTTTGTTCCGAAGTGTTGTCTTCAACGTCATGCTGCGCTTGTTCTTTACAGTTATACCGAGCTGTGAAGGAAAATTAATGAACGCTTCTTCTTATACCATTTTTCTTCATGGTTCCAAATTAGACCACCCGGCAGACGTAGTAGCTAGCTGCATCAGCCATTGATGAGGAATTCCTAGCTTTGGAACAAGGGACATGGAGGGTATGATTACACCTATTGCTTCGGCACCCAGCACACTACCCCTCACAGCAGACGAGCGCGGGGAGGTAGGTCAGCCTCTGAACCAAGAGCATGGAGTTGACAACACGTAACGCTTCGACACCCAGCACACAATCCCTCATACAAGACGACCGTGGGGAGGTGGATCTATGATCAAATATAATAAAACCAGTTTTGGCTTTTGTTGAGTCGTCGACTAGGAGAGGGAGGGGTGTCGAAAACGAGCCTAAACTAATACTGCGCACCTGAATTCCAAAACGATAACACCTAACAGTTGTAAAATTCTCTCGATGCCATATAACCCCATCCCCTTCAATATGGCTGAGACAGCGATGAGGTACGCTGTTTGCAAGGTACAATATAATATCGGCTTGCAAGGTTTGGCTTTCCGGATATGGTCTTCAAGACTAACCTGTTCATCACCTACCGGGCCATTTTCCTTTGCTCAAAATGAGCAGATATACTTGCGTGTATGAGCAAATATATAGTCCAGAGAAAATCTAGGAAACGTTGGTGAATCTAAGAAAAGTTGCGAAGAACCCAGCATTTTGTAACATTCATGATAGGATCATTTATAAAAGAACCTGACGTCGTGTGCTCGCCGAACTACCGTTTTTTTGATAAATCAGAGAAAAACCGAATTTCAACTTTGTATGCTGCCTTCTAGTGAAAGTAACAAAAGGAATTCGAATGCTTTCATTCAACTACCCTTGCTTTTCAGATTCGCAGTCGGATAGACCGACATGGACCGTAACGCGGAGAGAAAGGACCGAACTCTCACCATTACGGTATGTGTCGCTAATTATTTTGTCCTTACTGTTTCTAATCTAGGAGCATAAAATTGAGGATTTCGATACTTCGAGATCGTTCCTCTGTTATTAGCCGCTGGTCAAGTTAAAACAGAACTCCCACAAGTTCGTCCATTCTTTGAAAGAATGTTGACCAGAGCGGGACTAATTAGTGGAACGAAAAATTCAACCAAGTACCTGGGTCGTGAGAATGGGCCAGCTTTCGCTTGCAAGCTCTAACAGCGGGATTCAGAAAAAATACTGCGTTCGGAGTAAACTCTGCGCGCATTGGGAATGAATACAATGTCCCACCTGCTGGAAGAGCAATAATAGGTAATGCTCAAATGAGTGCTTCATTATGGCTCTTACACTACCCTCAGTACGTCCTGTTGGGAAGAAACTCTATCACTGGCTTCGAGCTACATTTTTCATTAATCTGATAGCAAATCAGAAATCTTCCTTTCGATATATTTGGCTGGTGAAAGTTCAATCACAACCTGGCAGATTGCAGTTGAAGCATTCCACTCCTCTTTTGAATGCCTCCCATGTCTCATCGGGGATCGCTGTCGTCTGACTAGCTACAGCTGACCAATCCAATCTCTTCATAGCTATAAACCGCACATTGATTGACATTGTACAGCTCATGTAGATTTGTTTCAACAACCCTCTGGTTTTCTGACAATATTCAGTAGTACATCCGAACTCGTATTTAGTGGTGTTTTGCTAGGAATACGCGCAATATTGTATTGCTATTCTATGTATGTTTACAGGGTACTGCCAATGCTTTACTATGCCGAATCATGGCTTTTTCCAGGTCAACTTCCCCCATTTCAATCACGAACGGTGACGACAACCGAAAGAGTGCAGATTCTTCAGATGCCTATCAATCTCACTGAACAACAAATAGAACCCGCTCGCCTACTGGCGCTGTCACCTCACGGCAATCCCACTCAGTCCGTCTCCTCTACAGTCACCACCATGGCAGTGAGTTTCTTCTTTTTTTTCTTGACATTTTTGATGAACTTATTGAACTGGGACGATTTTTTGTGAATGTGCACCTTGTTAAAGGTACATTGCAACTGTGCATGTCGCTTTGCATAAGGCTGTGTTCATGCTTTGCGGCAGCGTCCCTCAGCGACCATTAGCGTTTCGAGCGTCCGTCGGCTCAGCGACTAGGAAAGTATGGATATCTGGGGGACGCCAGCCCTCACCAGCACCGACCAGTGTCCAGAAGTGGAGACTTTGGGGGAGTAGAGGGAGCGGTAAGTTGGATTAGGCATTGTGAAATTGCGGCGGGTGCAGCCGCTCCGTAGAACTGCCAAAGCACGGAATTATGCAGTCGTATGTACGGTATTCTGTGGTACTACGTTGCGCTTGCACACGCGTAAATTTTGCAACGCCTAACCCAGCTGTCTGCCCCCTCCTGCTTTCCTATACTCTCCACCCCTGTATGCAGGTGGACGCTGGCGTTCTCTAGATTGATATGCTACCTCCCTAGTCTCTGATGGACGCTGGTAGACTGCCGAACGCTGGCATTCGCCAGATTGAAATCCACAGTTTGCTTGTCGCTGGTGGAGGATGCTGCAAAGTGTAAACGCAGCCTAACTACCGTTCTTTTAATAATAACGATCTCTTCGTAATAAGTTCCATTAGTGACGGATTCATTCCTTAACGTCAAAAAAATCCTAGGAAGTTGTTTTGATGGTGTATTCTCCCAGTGGATCATCGAGACATTTCCGTAAGAAGGAATTCTTGACGCTGAGTTTATCCACGCCCGATTCCTCTCTACCACCGCCTCTCCTCTTTTATCTAAATTATTCCTTTATTCCGACACTAACATAGTTGAGGGGACCATTCTGCGCCGTCTTCATAAAGGCACATCGTGCGGTGGGGAGACCCCATCAATGTGTTATATTTGGTCGCTGGAAAGCGTTTTATTTCCGATATAGGTAGTTGTTCAATGACTTCGCTCTCCCTCCTCCGCTACACGCGCCACGGCTGTTTTGTTGGAAAACTGGGAAATTTGGGAAAACTTGGGAAGATGGGAGGTGGGCTAGGAAAAGAGTATACCAAAGAAGTTAATTTGGGGTGGGGTCGCTATCTTTACCAAGCCATGGGGCTTACTTTACCGCTTCCTTATGTTCGTCTCTCTAAGCAAGGCTAAGGCTCGGAGCACCGGTGGGATGGTCCGTAGGGAAATAGTCTCCATCTGACTTCATCCTTTATATGGGATCTGACACAAAGCTACCGCTGAGTGGCCCCTCTCCGCTTCTCTTAACTACGATAGCGCCTTTATTCCATGAAAATCCAGTCGCAGTAGTTCCATTACTCAAAAACAGTACAAACCTCGCCTCTTCCACCTTCTTTCTTCGACGTTTATTCACTTTAACGGTCATATTACATGTCATTTCTCCCATTGTCAAATCCAAACGCCTGTTATCTCTCTACTAGCCTATCCTGCTTCGAATGTGTTCGAGTACTACTTTAATGTTCTCTAGCAGACCACCCTAAATTTTGTAGCTAGCCTTTGAAATGCAGCTGAAACGAGGAAAATCGTGCACACCCGTAACTAATAGAAAAAAGTGCAATATTGCGCTTCTTCGTTTCTGCATTATGACCCAATTTTTGTATACGTTTTCTATTACGGTGGTCACCGTTTGGCCCACTTTGTCCATTGCCGAGATACGGTTTGTACAAGGAAGCACGCGAAATAAAAAGAAAAGCTTCGTCGCTGATCAATGTATTTGTAATAAGAGACACGCGTTTTTCTTTATTTAGAATCGCACTGGCTTATTAAATGTGATGTGGCTTATACAGTGACTTGCGGTGCAGCCGATGTTCAACTTAGTGTTCCCTCCCAGCCGATGTTCAACTTAGTGTTCCTCCCAGCCGATGTTCAACTTAGTGTTCCTCCCAGCCGGTCTAGTAAATTTACGGAGTGTAGGAGGCTTGGCTGACCTGGGCGAAAACAGATCCAGGATTTGACAATCGGACCACGCGCGTGGTGAGCATGCCACTTGCCACCACACCACCTCCACCTCAAGAAGCACGGGGGATACCTATAGAAGATTTCGAAATCAATGAATTTGAGAGTGATGTACGAGAAAGTCAAAGAAACTGAACTCAAGGTCTATTCTGCAGGAAAGAGATCATTGAGTTCAAAATCTCTACAAAAAGTTCAAAGGTCAGTGATAATTTCTAGAATGTTATACGATTTTACACTTGCGAACATCAGCTTTTCACGGTGAAAGCCTCGTGGGCTAGGAAACATAACGGCATTACGTCTAATTCCTAAAAAAGACGAGTCGACTCCCGCAACTAGCACAACGGTTGGCCTCCGCAAGTCATTGTATAGGTCCATCGCATTCAATAAGCCACTACGATTCTGAATGGAAGTAGAATGCGTGCCGCATCCCACAAAGGGATTGATCAACGGCGAAGACTTTATCCTTTTTATCCTGACATATACGTTTGGGTACTAGAAACAATACTGCAGCTTTTCAGCTTAAGCGGCATTCGTCTATAAGTAGCACTCATGATTTTTCGCCGCATCACTGTCATCTAATAATGCTCCGGACTAAGTCCTTTAAGTGTCTTTTTTTCGGATGATGAACCCATTCGTGATCAAAAGGGCGAAAATGCAGCATATAAATCAAGCAGGTACTCGACTAAAACAAAAACCGTAACGTCCCCTTCCTTTTGGATGTGATGCAGCATGTCTCTTTAGATTACCTTCTCTGTATTCGATTAATATTCTGTAACGAATGACCTTTTAAGTACTTTCAATGTCTGTGAATGAGAACGATACGACTCTTAGAAACCTAGAAAATTCAGAACTTCAAATCCTAAAGAGAAACTGAGAAGTCATGACATTCTTTTAAGGCCGAGGGGATACCACTGATTTCTGGTCTTACGTCCGATGGTGCACCGTTGTTTCAAGGAATTCTAAACTGTTCGGAAGCAAGGCATACGACAACAATCATCACCACTACGACAACAACATATAGAATGGTAGAGGTCAGCGATAGCGATTCCATGTCTGACGATTTTGAATTAGTCGACAGTAGCTCTTTAACGGTAGACGTACCTCTCGTAACATCACGAACACCTTCGCCATCTCAATATATGATTGTCGGAAAGACAGAGTCGGTGGCCCCACTCTCGCCTGTCTTGCGATCGACTATGAATATTGATTTGGAAATCCCCACGAAACAAATAGAGCGAGCCAAAGAACTGGATGAAAGGCCTATTCTGGAAGAGGTCTCTGTTTATCATTCGGGTGTATCATCTGATCACGATGGTAGTCAATCTATAACGGAGTTAGAAAAGGTGGAGTCACCTGAAATATACACTCACGAAGATCTAGCATCTACCAGCGATAAGGATTACGGTATCAACATCCGCAGTGGTAGCGATCTGAAAACCATAAGTACCTCTTCAGATGATGAAGATCTTGTATTAATTGGGTCAGAAATGGTGCAAATGACCACTAGTGGAAGTTCCATAAATGAGGACAGGTATGAAAGCAATCTCAAAGAAGTTTACACGGAGGAAAGCGCCCATACGATTACCGAAAGAGGAGAGGATTTGCATGCCCTAACCACCGCAGATGTAGCAAAAATGTTCAACGAAAAAATAGCACGAATGCTTGAAAAGCAGCCTGCGATTAAAGATTACACGCCATCACAAACATTTACTAGAACAGCTGCGCATATAACAAGACATGAAGAAACTGAGCCGAAGCCTTCGAGAGCAGACGCACCAACGTACCACGAGGGAGAACCGGAAGATCCAATCAAGGATACCCGGGCACTATCAGTAAAGGAAGTATATTATGGATATCCAACAACCTCAACATATGAAGGTCCACTTGACACCATTCTGCGAACAGAGCGACATCTACGGTGAACCGCTCACGCATCACGTCAGTGTCTATCACAGCGGACGTTCCGATGAACCAACACCGAAACCCGAGGAAGAGCATGTCGACATCGCAGATGCAGCGAAAGCATTCGGAGAGAAGATCACTGGTCTGTTCAAGAGAAGACCAACTATTCCGGATTATCCAACTTCAGAACCATATGTTGGTCCACTGGCGGACACATCACGACGTGACGATATCGAGTCTCAGCCATCTGAGATCGTAGGTTAACGGTTCTCTATCACAGCCGGACGATTCTCGACGTTTCCTCTCGAAGAAAGCAGTTTGTGAATAACTGAGGGACCAGTTCCACCAGTCAAGGATGTCCTACTACGACTACCTACCACACTGCCAGTCATACGATGGGTTCACTTGGGACAGCATTTCTCCTCGCAGCACCAGGCAGGACTGACACTCACGCCGTGAAACGCTCACCCCACTCACCTCTTACCGTGTCATCACAGTGGACCCGTTCTTGATGGAGCCAAACACCGAAACCTGTCAGGAAGAGCACGTTGACATTGCCGATGCAGCGAAAGCATTCGGAGAGAAGATCACTGGTCTGTTCAGGAAGGGCCCTGCCCATCTCGACTATCCTATTTCTTGAAGTATACGAAGGACCACTGGATAGCATCTCGTGCCGCGAACAGATGCATACTACGGGGTGAACGCGTCACGCCATCACGTCAGTGTCTCAATCAACCAGCGTGACCCGTTCTCCGCTCATTGAACCAACACCCGACCCAACCCGATTGGGCCTAACGTAGGCTCAAATATCCGTCGACCATCGCAGATGCAGCTGAAAGCGATTCGGAGAGGAAGAAATCACTGGTACTGTTCTAAGACCCCACGGAAAGACAATACCTATCCGGCAATTATCCACCTTCAGAACCATATATGTTGGGTCAACTGGCAGACACCATACACAGACGTTGACGATTAATCGCAGTGCTTGTCAGCCTTCTGACCATCATGGAGGTAACCGGTCTATCACAGCGCACTCCGCACCTCTGAGTTCCTCTTCCGAAAAAGCACGTGCTTGTGATAAACTGGACCGAAGTTCACCCATGTCGAAGATGTTCTCACGTACGGACTATCCTTAACCACTTGCCAGCATACGAAAAGTGCGTCCACTTGACAGCCACTCGAGAACAGACCGAGCATCTACGGTGAACGCCTTCACCACTGCACCGTTTTACCGCTGTATTCTATAGTGGCCACGTTGGTCTCATGAGCCATACACCGAAAACCCGAAGAAGAGCACGTTGACATTGCCGATGCAGCGAAAGCATTCGGAGAGAAGATCACTGGTCTGTTCAGGAAGGGCCCTGCCCATCTCGACTATCCTATTTCTGAAGTATACGAAGGACCACTGGATAGCACTCGGCGAACAGATGACATCTACGGTGAACCGCCTCACGCCATCATCGTCCGAGTTGTCTCATCACAGCGGACGTTTTCCGATGAACCAACACCGGAAACCCGAGAAAGCATGTCGGAGCATCGCAAGATCAGCGAAAGCATTCGGAGAGAGAGGATGCCAGCTGGTCTGTTACAAGGAAGGGGCCTGGCCCGATCTCGCGACCTATCCTATTCTGAAGTATACTAGAAGGACCACTGGGGATGCCACTTGGCGAAGCGACGATGTACACTTACCGTGAACCGGCTCACGCACATCACGTCAGTGTCATATCACAGCGGATCGTTCGCGATGCCAACACCCTGTTAAAACCCGAGGAAGAGCATGTCGACATCGCAGATGCAGCGAAAGCATTCGGAGAGAAGATCACTGGTCTGTTCAGGAAGGGCCCTGCCCATCTCGACTATCCTATTTCTGAAGTATACGAAGGACCACTGGATAGCACTCGGCGAACAGATGACATCTACGGTGAACCGCTCACGCATCACGTCAGTGTCTATCACAGCGGACGTTCCGATGAACCAACACCGAAACCCGAGGAAGAGCATGTCGACATCAGCAGATGCAGCGAAAAGCATTCTGGGAGAGTGAAGATTCACTCGGTCTGTTCAAGAGAAGACCAACTATTCCGGATTATCCAACTTCAGAACCATATGTTGGTCCACTGGCGGACACATCACGACGTGACGATATCGAGTCTCAGCCTCTGACATCAGTGGTAACGGTCTATCACAGCGGACGATCTGACGTTCCTCTCGAAAAAGCAGTTGTGATAACTGAGGAAGTTCCACCAGTCAAGGATGTCTACTACGACTATCCTACCACTGCAGCATACGAGGGTCCACTTGACAGCACTCCGAGAACAGACGACATCTACGGTGAACCGCTCACCCACTACGTTACCGTGTATCACAGTGGACGTTTACTTGGTGAGCCAAACCACCGGACAACCCGAAAGAAGAGCATCGTTGACATTGCCGATTGCACTGCCGAAAGCATTCTGGAGATAGATGTAAGATCACTTGGTCTGTTCAGGCAGGGCCCTGCCCATCTCGACTATCCTATTTCTGAAGTATACGAAGGACCACTGGATAGCACTCGGCGAACAGATGACATCTACGGTGAACCGCTCACGCATCACGTCAGTGTCTATCACAGCGGACGTTCCGATGAACCAACACCGAAACCTGAAGAAGAGCACGTTGACATTGCCGATGCAGCGAAAGCATTCGGAGAGAAGATCACTGGTCTGTTCAGGAAGGGCCCTGCCCATCTCGACTATCCTATTTCTGAAGTATACGAAGGACCACTGGATAGCACTCGGCGAACAGATGACATCTACGGTGAACCGCTCACGCATCACGTCAGTGTCTATCACAGCGGACGTTCCGATGAACCAACACCGAAACCCGAGGAAGAGCATGTCGACATCGCAGATGCAGCGAAAGCATTCGGAGAGAAGATCACTGGTCTGTTCAAGAGAAGACCAACTATTCCGGATTATCCAACTTCAGAACCATATGTTGGTCCACTGGCGGACACATCACGACGTGACGATATCGAGTCTCAGCCTCTGACATCAGTGGTAACGGTCTATCACAGCGGACGATCTGACGTTCCTCTCGAAAAAGCAGTTGTGATAACTGAGGAAGTTCCACCAGTCAAGGATGTCTACTACGACTATCCTACCACTGCAGCATACGAGGGTCCACTTGACAGCACTCCGAGAACAGACGACATCTACGGTGAACCGATCACCCACTACGTTACCGTGTATCACAGTGGACGTTCTGATGAACCAACACCGAAACCTGAAGAAGAGCACGTTGACATTGCCGATGCAGCGAAAGCATTCGGAGAGAAGATCACTGGTCTGTTCAGGAAGGGCCCTGCCCATCTCGACTATCCTATTTCTGAAGTATACGAAGGACCACTGGATAGCACTCGGCGAACAGATGACATCTACGGTGAACCGCTCACGCATCACGTCAGTGTCTATCACAGCGGACGTTCCGATGAACCAACACCGAAACCCGAGGAAGAGCATGTCGACATCGCAGATGCAGCGAAAGCATTCGGAGAGAAGATCACTGGTCTGTTCAAGAGAAGACCAACTATTCCGGATTATCCAACTTCAGAACCATATGTTGGTCCACTGGCGGACACATCACGACGTGACGATATCGAGTCTCAGCCTCTGACATCAGTGGTAACGGTCTATCACAGCGGACGATCTGACGTTCCTCTCGAAAAAGCAGTTGTGATAACTGAGGAAGTTCCACCAGTCAAGGATGTCTACTACGACTATCCTACCACTGCAGCATACGAGGGTCCACTTGACAGCACTCCGAGAACAGACGACATCTACGGTGAACCGATCACCCACTACGTTACCGTGTATCACAGTGGACGTTCTGATGAACCAACACCGAAACCTGAAGAAGAGCACGTTGACATTGCCGATGCAGCGAAAGCATTCGGAGAGAAGATCACTGGTCTGTTCAGGAAGGGCCCTGCCCATCTCGACTATCCTATTTCTGAAGTATACGAAGGACCACTGGATAGCACTCGGCGAACAGATGACATCTACGGTGAACCGCTCACGCATCACGTCAGTGTCTATCACAGCGGACGTTCCGATGAACCAACACCGAAACCCGAGGAAGAGCATGTCGACATCGCAGATGCAGCGAAAGCATTCGGAGAGAAGATCACTGGTCTGTTCAAGAGAAGACAACTACCTTCCGGTCTATCCCAACCTCAGAACCATATGTTTGGTCCGACTGGGGACAGACATCACCGACGTGGACGATCATCGAGTTCAGCTCTGACACTCAGTGGTAATGGTCTACACAGCGGCGATTCGACGGCATTCCTCCTCGAAAAAGCAAGTTGTGGATTAACTGAGGGAAGTTCACCCAGTCCAACGGATGTCTGACTAGGACTATCTAGCCACTGGCAGGCATACCGACGGGGTTCATTTTGACCAGCATCCCCAGAACACGCATGACATCTCGGTGAAACCGATCAACCCGACTAGCGTTACCCTGTTTTCTATCACCAGTGGACGTTCTTGATGATGTCCAACACCGAAACCACCTGTAAGACAGACGAGCACGCGGCTTGATCTTGCATCGCCAGATTAGCAGCGACACGCATTCGGACAGAGATCACGGGTCTGTTCAGAGGAAGACCAACTCATTCCGGGATCTATCCACATCTTCGAGAACATATGTTTGGTCCCACTTGGCGGACACATTCACGGTACCGTAGACGATATACTCGCAGTCTCAGTCACTCCTGACTCCAATCGGTTGCTCAACCGTGTAACGGTCGTATCCAACAGCGGACGATCTGACGTTCCTCTCGAAAAAGCAGTTGTGATAACTGAGGAAGTTCCACCAGTCAAGGATGTCTACTACGACTATCCTACCACTGCAGCATACGAGGGTCCACTTGACAGCACTCCGAGAACAGATGACATCTACGGTGAACCGATCACCCACTACGTTACCGTGTATCACAGTGGACGTTTCTGATGAGCCAACACCGAAACCTGAAGAAGAGCACGTTGAAGATTCGCCGATGCAGCGAAGAGCTATTCGGAGAGAAGAGATTCACTGGTCTGTTCAGGCAAGCGAGCCCCTGACCCTAATATTCCCATCTCGACTATCCTATTTCTGAAGTATACGAAGGACCACTGGATAGCACTCGGCGAACAGATGACATCTACGGTGAACCGCTCACGCATCACGTCAGTGTCTATCACAGCGGACGTTCCGATGAACCAACACTCGAACACCTCGCAGGAAGAGCATGTCGACATCAGCAGATCACGAACAGCATGTCGCGAGGCGATTCGGAGAGAAGATCACTGGTCTGTTCAAGAGAAGACCAACTATTCCGGATTATCCAACTTCAGAACCATATGTTGGTCCACTGGCGGACACATCACGACGTGACGATATCGAGTCTCAGCCTCTGACATCAGTGGTAACGGTCTATCACAGCGGACGATCTGACGTTCCTCTCGAAAAAGCAGTTGTGATAACTGAGGAAGTTCCACCAGTCAAGGATGTCTACTACGACTATCCTACCACTGCAGCATACGAGGGTCCACTTGACAGCACTCCGAGAACAGACGACATCTACGGTGAACCGCTCACCCACTACGTTACCGTGTATCACAGTGGACGTTCTGATGAGCCAACACCGAAACCTGAAGAAGAGCACGTTGACATTGCCGATGCAGCGAAAGCATTCGGAGAGAAGATCACTGGTCTGTTCAGGAAGGGCCCTGCCCATCTCGACTATCCTATTTCTGAAGTATACGAAGGACCACTGGATAGCACTCGGCGAACAGATGACATCTACGGTGAACCGCTCACGCATCACGTCAGTGTCTATCACAGCGGACGTTCCGATGAACCAACACCGAAACCCGAGGAAGAGCATGTCGACACATCGCAGATGCAGCGAAAGCATTCGGAGAGAAGATCACTGGTCTGTTCAAGAGAAGACCAACTATTCCGGATTATCCAACTTCAGAACCATATGTTGGTCCACTGGCGGACACATCACGACGTGACGATATCGAGTCTCAGCCACTGACATCAGTGGTAACGGTCTATCACAGCGGACGATCTGACGTTCCTCTCGAAAAAGCAGTTGTGATAACTGAGGAAGTTCCACCAGTCAAGGATGTCTACTACGACTATCCTACCACTGCAGCATACGAGGGTCCACTTGACAGCACTCCGAGAACAGACGACATCTACGGTGAACCGCTCACCCACTACGTTACCGTGTATCACAGTGGACGTTCTGATGAGCCAACACCGAAACCTGAAGAAGAGCACGTTGACATTGCCGATGCAGCGAAAGCATTCGGAGAGAAGATCACTGGTCTGTTCAGGAAGGGCCCTGCCCATCTCGACTATCCTATTTCTGAAGTATACGAAGGACCACTGGATAGCACTCGGCGAACAGATGACATCTACGGTGAACCGCTCACGCATCACGTCAGTGTCTATCACAGCGGACGTTCCGATGAACCAACACCGAAACCCGAGGAAGAGCATGTCGACATCGCAGATGCAGCGAAAGCATTCGGAGAGAAGATCACTGGTCTGTTCAGGAAGGGCCCTGCCCATCTCGACTATCCTATTTCTGAAGTATACGAAGGACCACTGGATAGCACTCGGCGAACAGATGACATCTACGGTGAACCGCTCACGCATCACGTCAGTGTCTATCACAGCGGACGTTCCGATGAACCAACACCGAAACCCGAGGAAGAGCATGTCGACATCGCAGATGCAGCGAAAGCATTCGGAGAGAAGATCACTGGTCTGTTCAGGAAGGGCCCTGCCCATCTCGACTATCCTATTTCTGAAGTATACGAAGGACCACTGGATAGCACTCGGCGAACAGATGACATCTACGGTGAACCGCTCACGCATCACGTCAGTGTCTATCACAGCGGACGTTCCGATGAACCAACACCGAAACCCGAGGAAGAGCATGTCGACATCGCAGATGCAGCGAAAGCATTCGGAGAGAAGATCACTGGTCTGTTCAAGAGAAGACCAACTATTCCGGATTATCCAACTTCAGAACCATATGTTGGTCCACTGGCGGACACATCACGACGTGACGATATCGAGTCTCAGCCTCTGACATCAGTGGTAACGGTCTATCACAGCGGACGATCTGACGTTCCTCTCGAAAAAGCAGTTGTGATAACTGAGGAAGTTCCACCAGTCAAGGATGTCTACTACGACTATCCTACCACTGCAGCATACGAGGGTCCACTTGACAGCACTCCGAGAACAGACGACATCTACGGTGAACCGCTCACCCACTACGTTACCGTGTATCACAGTGGACGTTCTGATGAGCCAACACCGAAACCTGAAGAAGAGCACGTTGACATTGCCGATGCAGCGAAAGCATTCGGAGAGAAGATCACTGGTCTGTTCAGGAAGGGCCCTGCCCATCTCGACTATCCTATTTCTGAAGTATACGAAGGACCACTGGATAGCACTCGGCGAACAGATGACATCTACGGTGAACCGCTCACGCATCACGTCAGTGTCTATCACAGCGGACGTTCCGATGAACCAACACCGAAACCCGAGGAAGAGCATGTCGACATCGCAGATGCAGCGAAAGCATTCGGAGAGAAGATCACTGGTCTGTTCAGGAAGGGCCCTGCCCATCTCGACTATCCTATTTCTGAAGTATACGAAGGACCACTGGATAGCACTCGGCGAACAGATGACATCTACGGTGAACCGCTCACCCACTACGTTACCGTGTATCACAGTGGACGTTCTGATGAGCCAACACCGAAACCTGAAGAAGAGCACGTTGACATTGCCGATGCAGCGAAAGCATTCGGAGAGAAGATCACTGGTCTGTTCAGGAAGGGCCCTGCCCATCTCGACTATCCTATTTCTGAAGTATACGAAGGACCACTGGATAGCACTCGGCGAACAGATGACATCTACGGTGAACCGCTCACGCATCACGTCAGTGTCTATCACAGCGGACGTTCCGACGAACCAACACCGAAACCCGAGGAAGAGCATGTCGACATCGCAGATGCAGCGAAAGCATTCGGAGAGAAGATCACTGGTCTGTTCAGGAAGGGCCCTGCCCATCTCGACTATCCTATTTCTGAAGTATACGAAGGACCACTGGATAGCACTCGGCGAACAGATGACATCTACGGTGAACCGCTCACGCATCACGTCAGTGTCTATCACAGCGGACGTTCCGATGAACCAACACCGAAACCCGAGGAAGAGCATGTCGACATCGCAGATGCAGCGAAAGCATTCGGAGAGAAGATCACTGGTCTGTTCAGGAAGGGCCCTGCCCATCTCGACTATCCTATTTCTGAAGTATACGAAGGACCACTGGATAGCACTCGGCGAACAGATGACATCTACGGTGAACCGCTCACGCATCACGTCAGTGTCTATCACAGCGGACGTTCCGACGAAGCCAACACCGAAACCCGAAGATGAACACATTGTTCATTTAGAAAAAGCCTCCGGAGATGACACGGTGATTACGTTCAAGAAGGGACCTGCTTATGGGCATCCAATTACTCAATCACCCCGGGAACCACTAGAAAAAGTATATCATACTCGTGACATGAATGGCGGTGCCTTCAAGCACCACGAGAGCGTTTTGCGCTCTCCTGATCAAATGGACACGCAGACACGTCCTGAAGTAACACGAATTGTGCGTGACATGACCGAGCACGACGTCGGCGCGGTAGAAATTCCTTCATTTGAAAAAGTACGCAATAAAGTTGATCTAGATGTCTTCCTTAATGTGAAGTCACAGGAAATAAAGGAACCGTTCGAAGACACCTACAAGGAGTCTGAAGAAGAGGAACTTGTATTTTTGAGTGCCGATAAGTTGGAGCGAGATCAACAACCTGTCGGCTTTTCTGTATCGATTAGTGCGCGACAGCCAGTTGACCGTACAAGTTCTGAGCTGTTCTCTTCTCCATTGAGAGAATCGTCATCAGACACACGGTACCTGCGTGAACATTCTCTGAGGAGCGAACGTGGTCGACGGCATCGACTTTCTCCGCACACATGGACGACAGTTCGTGAACGTACCGAGGTCACTTATGTGAGAAAAGTTCGTGTTGAAAGATCCCTTAGCCCTCAGACTCCAGTGCGTTCGCATTTCATTAGGAGAATACCTTTCAAATCGAGCGCTGAAACTCGTGACAAAGCCTATTCGTGCAGATCATCGAACTTTGACGAACGTGTGATGGTTCACCATCCTATCTATCCTCCCAATGAATCGCTCTATCGTAACGGTACATACAACACGGAAATGCGAAACGGCCGCTCACAAACTTACAGTCCAGTTCGTGAAGTAGCTGCTTTTGATCGAACAGAATGGATTGATCAGCATCCAAGTTACATACCTCCAAATCGACGATCGGACGAGATTTTCACGGTCGGTACGCCATTTATCATGGGTCATGTGGAGCGTGATGGCAACGGCTGCGCTTATTTACGCTATCAAAGCAGCGGTTTGCAAGAACGGCCTCCCTTACCCGAACGCATCGAAGACCTGCCAATGATTGAAGAAGGAGCGATCGAGTGTCGTCGAGCCACCGTCCGGGCTGGTCTACGTGATATGGATACCGTTGGCCTTGTTCAGGATGAAGAAGAACTCGAACGACGCCGTCGACCAATTCGACGCGCCAGACAGCGCATGCGTAACTATTGCACGATGTTATAGACATTTAAGTCAAACTTCTCTAAGATATTGCCACATGTAGTTGCCGTCTCTAACCGTAATATGATACTCAACGAAGTTACAATTCCGAATCTGGTGCGAAAGACGATTACGACTATGACGATTTCATCCACTTTCCATGATATCATACTTTTGTCTAACGACGCTTGCTTCATGGCATTGCTTTGGCTATTGTTAATTGTAATGCCAGCTCATAATGTCCAACATGTCAGCACATTTATAGGTTCATAGCACATTCATTTATTAGAGTTTTCACAAATTGTTATATCGTTTTGTCGACGTTGTGGGTTGTTACCGACATCGTACACCGGGTAATCTCATTGTATAGCTTTCAATAGACGCATGCTCGTTGTTGCGATTATTTTCTCTATATGATTAATGAATTTGAATTATAACTTGTTTTGAATCACAGCTGCATGAAACTTGTAAACTAGACGAAGGAGATATGCCGCGGAGTTGTTAGAAGTAGGGCGAAGGTCTGGACATCGCGCTTCAAATGTTTCACACTGAGATGAGGCCGCCAGCTAAACTTCATAGGAAATAAGCAGCAATAACAGAAGTGGTATGTAGCAAAAGTGCCTGTTAAGTGAAGTACCGGGGCGAGAGGCTGGTTCGTGATGCCGCACCTCTGATTCATATCTACTTTCTAGAAGTATTGTTGCTGTAAATCATTGAGGCGAGTGAGGTAATACTGACAGTCTACGGCACCGCAAAAACAGTGACAAAAAAAAGGTTCGACCAGAAGAAAGGAAAATTGCCAGGGTTTTTTATGCATGACTTCCTGAGAGAAGTTACTGCTTGCGCCTAAGTTATTATGGAAATTATGAGAAAACCTACATGGTTTGGAGCGGTAATGTACATCGGGCCTTTTTTTGAGTAATTTTTAAAACTACCGTAAATACTAATCTCTTACAGCAAGCGCTCAGAAAAGTTTGTAGCAGTTTCGATTGTTCAAAAGTCAGGAAAACCTTTCGAATAATCCTAAGGATGAAGGAACGTGGAGATGGATCACCCACCTCATAGATCCTTCCTTCCTTATGCCTGGGAAAAATTTCTTTCTACAGGCGATCTATCGTTGCTTTGCTCTTCCTTGCTACAGTGCCAAAATAGGAAAAATGGCGTGAAAAACTAAAACTGCTCTAGAAACTCTTCACCGAATAGCCTGCTTGGTCTTGTCTAGGCATCGCACCGAGGCCTGGTTCTGTACGCAAGATGGAAACCTATGGCAAAAGTTAGAGGACGTAGCTGGAATGACAGCTAAAGCCAAAATCTGACCGAACCCATGGCTTAATCCGTAAATGCTGCCCACTCCTTGGAGACAAGCCCTACACTCACCTATAAAACCGGTCCTTATTGCGTGTTAGCGAAACAAGGTGCTGTTTCGGACCCCGCCCACGCTATTTTTAAGGTGTTGCGCTTGCGATGACACTAAATCTTATCACGAATACGCAGTCCGAGATGTAGAACAAGCAGATAAGAGATACGACATGCAGAGCGTTTGGCTATGGGCAACAACGAAATAAAACTGATACTTCTTCAGGTGCGCTACAATAGAAGGGAAAAGCAGATGAGACACATTGCGTACTGGAAGCGTAAATAAGGAGAGGGTAGTAACAATGTGCATCTATGCTTTGCCAAAACCAAATTGTAGATGCGAGGATTTCCTCACTATGGATGCAAAATGGTAATGGTAAGAGCAGAAATAGCCGGGGCGGACACGCAATAGGGCCTTATTTTCTACCTTGCGAGATTAGGTCGCCGCGACTCTTGTCGCCTTCTAAGCACCTTCCTTGGCTAGAGGATTCCCCGTGGACGCGGCGCTGTGTCGGCCCCGGTGTTAACTTAGCTGAGCCGGGCCATGCGGCAATGCCTCTGCGTTTCTTCTCCGGATCATGACTTAGGCTTAGAGCGCAGACGGTCGCAATCGCATAGATGTCTGCTCTGTGAGAGTAGATCAGTGTCTCCGACAGGGGTGCTGTAAGCCCCCTGGGTGAGGGGAGGAAGCTCAGGGGTAAGGCAAGGGAACGAGAGAGTGTCACTTTCCACCTGTAGGCAGGTGCTGCCCGGCAAAACCGAGTGTTACTGTGTGCATTCGGCCTACGCAACAATTTTCGCGCACACTATGGCATACCGTATACCGTCTGTTCTCCTAGACTAACAATTTAGTGCAGACAGACGCTGCCGGGTGGCCCATTCCCGAGTCTCACTTAATTAATGATCAATGGAAGGTGTTTTATCGATGTCCTATGATTCTAGAAGAAATTTCATAATTTCTCACAGTAAGAGAAGAAACACATTACATAGAAAATACCACCTATCCACACAAGTAACTTATAGTGAGCTTCGCTGCGGACGGTTGGGCGTGTCAGGCGGGATGAGTTTGGCGCGGTGCCAAACCCGTTCTCCACCAGTTGTTAAAGCGAGCAAGTGATATGACTGTATCATATCGTTCGTATTACTCGTTTTCTACCACTTTTTGTCGCATGCGCGCTTCAACAAGAAGGCAGAGAACGGCTTTGACGGGGTGACACACTCATACTGCCTGACACGCCCAACCGTCCGCTGCGATCCAGGTGTATTTGAAACGCGGGCCCCACATAATGTACCGAGCCATTTGGTGGAATAGTTCGTTATGGTGGTCGCGCCTTTGCACAAGGAATTTTTCAAAGCTGTGGGTTTTGTTTCCGCGCAGTTTCTTCCTCTCAGTGTTAAACGACATTTATTTACAGGAAGTGTGAAGAAACGATTGTAAAAAAAAGAATGGTGATATCTATCTGACAATGAGCTAAGGGGAAGAAGGAGCGACGACATGGGTAAATCATCCTACCGGCCGTGTGGCTTCTTTTCTCTGGTTGCAAGCAAAAGTTCTCTGACAACTCATAATCAAAGAGCAGTTGCAACCGTTCTGAACGTTCTGCACCCCAAAGGCTTGGTATGCTATGGGAGAGCGATCACTGCACCCAGCGACAATGTGGCTTAAGCATATGCAAACGCACGCGAAAAAGCTAAATAACTAACGGAGTAAAGAATTCTGAGACAACAGTGGCATAACTGAGAGAATCGGACAAATAGAACGATTTGTGCTACCTCGCACAAAATACGCTAAAGCAGTGTTTATAGTTTGTGACCTCTGTGGTTCGTGATCATGCACGCGGAAGTAGAGCGCGTTTGCTGCCATTCTTTTTTTGGCTCATCATCAAAGAGCTCTTCTTTTTTTGGCTCATCATCAAAGAGCTCTCATTGCGAGCCACAAGGCGTTCTAGGACTGGGACAACGAAAAGGGAAACCAGTGCAATCAATGCAAGCTAGCTAATTGAACGAAGTGAAATGATGAGCGAAAAGAAGGCTGTCAAAAGCGTCCCGCTTCTAATTGCAGCTGCTCATTCCAGAAATAAAAGACGCAGTCCCCCCGACCGGTACGTAAATGGTTCCGCCCAATGGCGGACTCAGCGAACATCAAAGCGTAGCACGAACCATGAACGTTGCCTGATTCTAGTATGCGTTGAAACCGTCTGCAACATGACAGCCATTGGCGAGGTTGTGAACAGCCCTTAAAAGCAAGCTGCACGCATATATGGGAGGTTGGTAGATGTCATGTGAGGTAAAGGGGCTGCAACTGTGGAAATATACCTTTTTCGTTATTGGAAAGGGCGCAGAAGTGAGGCTGGAGCGTGAATCAGGGCACAGCATTCGATGGGGATTTTGGTCGAGCCTGTACGACCCCCCCCCCTTTTTGGGGGTTCGGTACGACCCCCCCCCCTTTTTACTGTTTGACGTTACATACTTCCTGAAATTAGATATAAACAATTAGAGTATAAAAAAATAATGTTAGATATAAAGAGTCCTACCTAAGTTGCACTTAGTTTAATTTACTTAATTGTGCAAGCGTTTTAATCAAAAAACAGTTTCAATTCATATCATAAACACAGCATAAATGCGTCGATAAATGAACTATATCTAAAAACAGAAAAAACAAAAAAGCCGGTGATCTATAACAGAAAAAAATCAAGTAAAAGATAATGGCCGCAAAAAATGCATTACACCATGTAATAGGATGTGCGGTCAAAAAAATGCGTATATGTAATTGCAGCCATGACTGGAGTATTAATTCGTCATCTGTTTAGCACTTGTCTCAGCTCCGCAAACTTTCAGAGCAATGCATTAGGTTCGTTGAAGGACCATAAAGCTTTCCTCAAAAGCGACCCAGGGGAAGAGTAGACCGTATCGCTGTAAGAAGGTTTTGCAACTTCCTAAAAGTTCTGAAACGTTTGAACAGGTCACAAAAATCACAGATGAAATTCTTCCATCATAAGATCAGATTCGTTGGAGTGGATTCCACGAAGTAATTTGAATCATATATTTTTCAAACTCAACAGCTTCATAAATCTAGAACGGTACGATTGTTTAAATTTCTCTTCTAAAAACCTCTATTGATGCGTTCTGAACTTCTGCGATTAATGAGATCTTCGCTAATGGGATTGTCTGGGAACACTCCCATGCTGCGCTGAAAAAACCGTTCCTGTTCTGTACCTTTTCAATGTGTGAGCGTGCTCGAAACAACCAGGACATGCTATGGACAAAACGTGATCCTCTGTGGTACAGCAGCGAGCAGAATTTGTTCTTACGCCAATAACGCGACTTTTTGGATGCGCCGGTCGCACACTGAGTCGGCAGAGGTCGAAGATTGATGGTGCAAATACTTTCTTATACTTGACCTCTTTCCTAAAGCTCTGACCACGCGAGCAAAAGTGCCCTATAGAATGTCAGGATATCTCATACAGCTAACCTTGCCGTCAACGGTGTTACAGTGTTCCCTTCCCAAATGAATTGATATGCGAGCTTTTCGAGTGCGACGCCGCCAAATTGCTCCGCCATTTGCTTGGGCTCGATAAATCTGGACTCAACTCTGGGAAATAACAGTCTGTACGAACGATTATTGTATCCTGTTCACTCTTGTGAAAAAAGAGTTCGGCTCAGCGTCCACAAGCATAATTTCGTCGACCTCGCCCCATACATCCCAGACGAACCAGAGCTTAGGAGTTTGCACTTCAGCATCACGGACTACCGAGATAATTTGCGACGTTATATTAATAAATAATTTCAGTTATTTCGGATTAATGCATGGATTGAGAGTATTTCTTTACTATTATCTATTACATATCCCGAGTCTCTACAAAGGCGATCCCTACTCTGAAACCTTCAACACACTGGAGACCGTTTGCGTTCTGCTCAGATTACTGTGCTACCCCCCTCATACACCACTACGACTCTCTACCCCCCCTTCTTCCTGCTGCCAAATACGACCCCCCCCTATGGGGATTCCTCAACAATGACTGTGCCCGCGCGAATTGATGATAGACAAATCCTATGTTCTCATACCCGCCATCGTCGACCATCCATCGCATCTGCACCTATGCATTCGCGTTCAATCCGAGGCTCCCGCATGCGAACAAATGAACGCCAAGCTCCATCGCGAACCAATGGTAGCAGAACAAACCAGACGTTGAGACCAGTCGCAGACCAATTAGTCAGCGTTCCTAGGCCTATATTTTAAGCCACATGACCTATTTCGTGCGCAACGCACGCTGCGTCTGCGTGCTTGCATTTCCTATCATTTAGGCACACTTTCAAGTAACGAAAGTGGACACTTCGACAGATTAAGACCCGTTCACCTCTCGCGTGGCACAGAGCAGGATTCTCGGAGCTCAGTGTACGGCGTATCTTCAGAGGAACTCCAGCTGAGTGTGGTGTAGAAGTCACACCGTGCAATGCAACACCAATTAATAGATAGTCGCTGTAAATGGGTGACTACAATTCATTTTACGGTGCTAACGTAGTTGGGGGGGGCCACGCGGCTCGCGGCGAGTGATGACTCATCGGCATACTTGAAAGCGCGATTCTAGCAGTCAAATTAGAATAAAACAAACAAGGTTCACCGGGAACTTGCTGAGAAATCCCACGGAAGCCGAAAACAAATGTTTGATCTTTTGTAGTCAACAATAACAGTCAACAACAAACAGGCAACAAAATTTTGTAGTTGATTCAAAAATCTTCCAGCCCACAACTGTTTCTTCGGACTTTTTAGCGTTACTGTATTAATATAGCTAGGTCGGTGTTATGTACATGTCCTAGACACAGAACTAACACAAAATTACTTCTATTTTGCCGAGGAGCGAGCAGAAGAGTAGATGAGTCATCGCACACCACAGGCCGCGTGGTCCCCCCTCCCCCAAATACGTTAGCACCGATTTTACTTCCCAAAATCATACCATTCATAAGTAGTGCATTGAATTGAGTCGTGTGAGTGTGTGCATGGTGTAAATGGCCGAGGGCAAGTCGCACAGTAGATGCACTAGGCGGATTGATATAACATATCGACAGATATCTATGGTCTTCGCATCGGACCATAAACCTTGGGTATGCCCTCACTGCCTGTTGGTCCGTATTCTTATCAAGCTGTTTGGTCAGCCAATCGAAACGGCCTCTTCTGAACAAGGCTTAGGGTCTACTGAAGAAGTCAACACAGTCCCTTCGAAGACAAATGGGCATTCACTTCTGTGCACCCTGGTGCTTGCCGTGTGTGGGGTGAATGGCCTGCAGCTGCAGTAGCCTGCCACTTTTTTGAATCTGTACACGTGAAGCGGGCGAGGGTAGCGACACGGGCGCTGTTTTCATGCTCCGCCCCGCTACCGCACCGCCAACCTCCACCTGACCAGAGCCAATCGTGTGTCTATACTTTGTTCAACGTGCAGTACACAAAGTGAGTCATGATGAATTGTGACATCATTTTCTGGCCTGGCTTTAATGTTTTGTTGCGCCTCTGTCAAATGTCATCCCATGACATTCTCAAGTACGAATTTCTACCAAACTTTCTCACTGCGTAAAAACAGTGAAAGTGCTAGCATGTTTTTCATCACCAAAATATTCTAATGCACTCGTATTCGCAGATCAATGTGGCCCGAAGTTGACTTCGCTGAAAATTCTATTCCAGTGAGTATTGGCCTGGTTACATTGGGCGAGCCACGAAGACGTAAAAAACTGTGACAGAAAAATGAGACATGGCAATCAGCACAACATTTATTCCAGTTAGTTGTCTTGTAGAGCAAATGAATCGGTAGAAATGTACAAGGCAACAGAAATGTACCGCATATGAATCAACTTGTTAACATCAAATGTCAAAAATAACAACCTTTTTTAATATCAAAGTCAAACAAATAACAATAAAAGTCGTAACAAAACAGAAAGCGAGTCAAGAAGATCATTCTACGACGAGAGCATTAACGACTTCGTAGACCTTAAAATTACTGTCATGAATTTGTTTTTTGTGACACAGTGCCAGTAATAAACATTTGACGAAGGAAGTATTAGGTAGAAAAAAGATTAATGCGCGCTCGAGAATGAAACAAAACCTGTTCTGAAATCAAAGCTGAGCAACGTTAAGGAGATAATCTCCTCCTCACTCCACCTTGAATAATGGATATCACTCCCAACGAATCGCACAGCAGGAAACCAAAGCGACTGAACACTCAGACGGGGAAACAAGAGTTATATGGCACGTGGAAGGGAACGGATTGGTTCCTCATCTACTGAGCGATTCATGTGGCTGGATTTTGTAGATCGGAAGACTGTCTTGTTCACATCACTAACTTAGGCTGTCGCGCCAGCGTATGCCAACGACTATGAAATTATGGATATCGATCTAGCGAACGCCAGAGTATGCCAGCGTACAGCAGCGTTTTCGCGGACACTTTTGCACGAGCTCAAAGTGCTCGCCAGAACGCAGCGTTCGCCAGATCGATATCCATACTTTCCTGGTCGCCGACCTATGCTGACGCAACGTATGAACGCAACCTTAGCGCGATATCTAGTCTCTCTCTCAATTCTATTACACTTGCATGGACATGAGGGGGGGGGGGTCGAGTGAACTGTTTGTCGGAGATTTTCTTTTCACAGCTCTTGCTCACATAGTGGCAGACTCGCCCGTGGTGCGACGTTACCAGTACTAGCTTCCAAATCCCCGCTGCCTACTTTCTACTCCCTCCCTTGCCCTGAAAGAACTGTACAATTTTTACCGCTGACTATCAGGGGTTGTATCGCCCCTGTATAAAATCGTAGCAAAAGCATGCGCGCGGGACTTCTAATCACCCATACCCTAAATCGGAATTTCGCAGTTAAAAATATATAAACGAATTAAGGCAGTATAGGATAGGCTGGCAGCGAAATCAGCTCTTTCAGGCTGTCCGGATAAGAAGAAGTTACGAAAATGGAAAGTGAATTGAGCGCGTTCTCCAACATAATATTTTCCCCTTACCTCATCATACAACTCTTTGTAATCAGCATGGGGCCGAATAAGAAGTATGATAGCTGGACGCCGATGACCTGCTGCTAAGCCCAGCTGTTCCCGTGATGGTGTGAAAGCGTACGGTATTTCATGTTCTTCACATAACGCAGGAATATGCGAATAAACGTCTATTGGGGTCACGTTACCTAGAACACATCATTTCTAAATAGCTTTTTTTTTCGAAAAACAAGCTAAATTCTCACCTGCAAGGACCATAATACCCTTCTCGTTTTTACGGATTGCCTTATGAACGTCTTTCAAACCCTGACGAAGATAATGTTGATGTTTGGCCGACTTCCTCACCAATTTATACAGTTTCTTGGCCAACTTCCTACTCGCTAGTGGTTTCGCTATTGCGTTCACCTGAAGCCAGTTAAGCTATAAAATTGTAGAGCAACATATAAACAGCGATCAACTGAAAAAAGAAATAGTAGCATGGTTTTCTTCACAGGGAGCAGGTCCGTACATATTTAGCTGCACCAAGTGAAACCGCTAATACTCAGCTGTTGCATTTCTGTCATTTCATTCATACCAATCACTCATCTCTGATTTGGAAATGAACTTTACAGTAATAGGCTTCCCGAAAAAGTTTCCAGTGATCCCGATAGAGTTTGACAGCTCCACACTAACAATAAGTATTTTCTCTACGTTCAAGATGAAATAAGAAGTACAGCCATTGTAAGCAGGAACAATCACCATCTTTGCAGATGAAATATGCTTTCCTGACACACATTTTGCCTTTAATGCCGAGAGTGGGGGGCGTAGTGACGCAGCAACATTTTTCCTTCTGCTCCCTCACAATGTATAGTGATTTCTTCCCAACCCCAACGCGGGGGGTACCTATCACAGATTGTGATCGTTAGTCCCGAATTGGCGCAAGAGCGGCGAAAATGGCCCTGTGATAACGACTCTTCGCACTAGGAGCCATTCTCGTACAGTATGGCTGTGCTGCGTTTTTCATGTAAACTAATTCAGTACCACTACGCTATTTTGCGTCAGTTGGCACGACTCGAGACTATCGATACACCTCCATATTGCATAGTTTAGCAAGTCGAGGTGTACCCAAACTAGCGGAGTATCGCCTAGCTAGTAGCTAGGTGACCTGACCATGCAGCTGTGATGTATCAGTTTGGTGGGGCAGGCCGCATTCTGACTCCACCTACTACGCCTCTCTAGCCGTAAAACTAAAGATATTCACCCAGACCTACCTTTAAATAGCGCCAAACAGCCAGAGCGACTCGGCCTAGTCTCACCGCGCCTCCCTTCATCTTACCCCTTGACGCCATTTTTTTTCTATCCCAATTATCAATTTTCTACCCGCGTGGACCAAAAGTGGGACAGAACACAACTAATACCTACCAAAGAACAAAGATGTTCATACTCATCCTTAGCAGTTGTTGGGGCATCCACTAAAGCACTTTCGTTTAGAGAAGCATCCGCTAAACTTTCGTCTCCGTTTCGTTTTCCCATTTCTGAAACAAACAGCTCGAAGAAGAACACACACCTCCGTGAAATATATCTCACAAGGTTGGACAATTAAGATATTCAATTGCATAAACACAAACACCATTATTCGAGAGGAAACAGTACCACTTTATTGAGCGGGGTCCAAAATCGACATAAATCAACAATTTGCAGCTGGTGTGCCTAGTATATAATATTCATCAAAGTTATACAAAGTAGAACAGAATGTAACAAAAATACCGTTAACAATCTACTGATTTATCTGATGAAGAGGAAACAATTAACGTACTTCCAACAAAGCCAAACACGAAAAACGATAGTAACAAGTGCAACAAATAACATCACTCGCTATCCGAGAACTTTATGGAATTCACGGCCGTGCTGATTGGTCCTCCACCATAACTTCCCTAGAGAACAAATGAAGTTAGAACATGGCCAAATCACCTAACAAAATATACAATCGAGTTTGAAACTAAGTTTTTTTAAATAGTAGCCTTAAACCTTCTTCTTTTTCGTTTTCTCATGCCGGAATCCCTTTCCTTGCACTTTGCTCAACGCTTCGTGTGCTTTAGCTCCCCACTGATCATGTGACTGAAACAGTTGCATTGGTAATAATAAGAAAAAGGACAGCCATATTAACACATTGAACGGTGCCTGCGGCTGCGTTCATACTTTAGAGCAGCGTCCACCAGCGATCACTAGCGTTTCGAGCGTTCGTCAGTACCAGCGATAGGAAAGTATGGGTATCGATCTAGCGAACGCCAGCGTCCATCAACGTCTACCGGCTCCCTCCCGCGTCCAGTACTGGAGAGTATGGGAAAGTGGGCGAGAGCAGACAGCTTGATTAGGCATCGTGAAATTGCGGTTTGTGCAAACGCATCGTGAACTGCCAAGCACAGAATCATGCAATTAAATGTTCAGTATTGGGTAGTTCTACGGTACGATTGTAGTGTTACGGTACGATTGCACATGTATGTCACGACGCCAAATCCAGCTGTCTGCCCCCCCCCCTCCTACTTCCCCGTACTCTTCACTTCTGAACGCTGATGGTCGCTGGTGAGGGCTGCTGCACGCTGCCGCGAAGTATCGGGTGAACAACTTATTTGAGCCATAAAAATATAATATCAGTTTACCATAATCAACTCTTTCGAAAACAATCCATTGATATGGGAATATCTAGAAACATCAATCTCGGAAACGTGCAGCGAAGGCAGCGGCGTTCAAAGTGTCTGAGTCAAATTTAGAAACGCCAAGTAGATCTCGTACCTTATTGTAAGAGTTATCCTTAAATTTATCCGGTAAGGAATCCTTCGTTATTGTCACACGACGGAATGGTTCGTTGGATTTCCTCTTAACACACAACAGTTCAGGTCATTAAACATGTAAGGAAGATAAATTGAATGAAAGCGAATAATAACTGACTCTCATGAGCGACTGACAAACTAGAGCGACTGACAAGCTAAATCAGGTTCCCAAGAGTCGAGGAAAGCCCTCTCAGATTGAAACAACCTAGTAAGGTTATACTCCGTCTGCACATGCAAAGTACTTTTGTCCCGCCTTCAGGGTTTCCACCCAGTCTGCCCGGACATTCCGTGTCCGCGCAGACCGGGTGTAAACAACGGTTGTGCCTCCATGGTTACAGCGCCCCTACTTTCAAGGCAGTAGAGAGGAAAAGAGCACCAACAAGTCCGTTTCCTCCCAAATGATTACCGCGGAATGCGTCTTAAATGTCTTTAACAAATCGAAGTTGCAGAGAGCCGGATTCATCAAAGAGTCTCGCTCAATGAAAGCGCTACTCTGAATATTTTCGCCGCCAACATATGCGACGTTCAGGGTTCGTAGTTCTGCGCTGTATTCGACAATCCAAAAACACAACTCACTGGGAATGTTTTTTGTCCGCCACTTGGTTTTTCAGAATTCTCATCACCAGGCGTCGCAAATTCCTAAAAATGGTAAAAATTTCAACAGCTCGGGCAACCTCGTGGCTGAATTATTGACAGGAATGATGTAGTAAACAACGAACTAACTCAACATTATTAGATAACTCCGATATCGTACTACGATGGACAAGGTCCGTAGGACCCTTTTAATCTAGCAATGGGCTAAACTGGGTCCGTGAAACAGAGCGCCCCATCGAAAACGATTTGATCGGTGCGCACTAGAAAATTTTTCAGAGAGACGAGCGCGGCTGAATACAGATAG
>MU912253.1:15776-37606 GCA_036418165.1 Cooperia oncophora | reverse complement strand
ATGGCAGGCTCATATGATCCTGCCACGGCTTCGATATATATCGTAGGCCGGGGCCGGCCCAACAAACACGCACCAAAATGCGTACCCGTGGCGGTCGCCTGCGCTTACCATGGCAGTGTCACACCGCACGCCAAACCGTCACAGTTCATTTTCCAGCAAAATGTAGAAAAATAGTTGAAAATAGCTCGAGCAATGGGTTAAAGTTGGATCAGCGAGTCGAAGTTGAAGTTGAACCGGCGCTATGATATTCGTGTCAAAGAGTTAGACGCACACGCACGGACATAGCCGATTATATATGGTAGGATTGTAACCGTTGTCCCAATGTAGCGCTGAAATCTATCCTTTGGTCCACTCTTTTCTCGGAGTTAGTACCAAAAATCTCACACGAAAATTCAGCAACCTGTTAGAGCAGCCTTTGAAGCATCCTACCGCTTGATGCGTTCTCCACTACTGCAGGTTTCTTTTTCTGGAATGCACTCCCGCATTCGGTATAACGATTCGAATGAATCGTTATACCGAATGTGGGATGATGATTCTCAGATTGTTGATGAAAGATAGTCATAGATAGTGATAAAGCCAGTTGCTGCAGTTCATGCCAACTGAGTAAACAACCGCCATGCTTCTGAACTCCAGTTGCTTTAGCGGCCGTACATGATGTCAATAACGATAAAGCCCAGGATGAGCTGTGTGCGAACTACTGGGAGCCTGATACCTGGGTAACAGTGGATGTAAGCGGTGTTGCGGGCATGATGAGGTTTTCATTTCTTATCAGTCACTTCGTCTCACCCGTCAGTGGGTGTCCGCCCCTCCCCCTATACCACTTCTTGGAGCCAAGGTCCCACAGACCCTGCAACCTGCCCCATTTGGTGGCCCTCCGCATCTAAGGTCCCTTATCAAATCTTATCATATGTTATTAGATTTTGTCACCCACCCCGTCCCTCCTGTATACCATCTCGGAACCACGGTCTCAATTCACTGCAGCCGATGTTAGGAATTGGGTGACCCTCCGCGTCTAAGGTCCCCTTATCAAATCTTATCAGGTGTTATCAGCTTCTGTCACACACCAATCATGTCCACCCCTTTCCCCTACACCACTTCTCGAAATCAATGTCCCACGGTTGCTGCAACCTGCGCTAAGAATTTGGTGACACCCCCAGCGTCACTGCTTGAAACCAAGGTCCCGCAGCTGCTGCAACTTGCCACGAATTCGGTCACCCTCCCCTTCTAAGGCCCCTTATCGAATCTTATCAGGTGTTATCACCTCCTGTCACCCACCAAAAGTGTTCCCGTCCTGCCGTGTATATCACTCCTTGAAATCACGGTCCCGCAGCTGCTGCAACTTGCGCTACGATTTCGGTCACCCTCCCCTTCTAAGGCCCCTTATCGAATCTTATCAGTGTTATCACCTCCTGTCACCCACCAAAAGTGTTCCCGTCCTGCCGTGTATATCACTTCTTGAAATCACGGTCCCGCAGCTGCTGCAACTGCGCTACGATTTCGGTCACCCTCCCCTTCTAAGGCCCCTTATCGAATCTTATCAGTGTTATCACCTCCTGTCACCCACCAAAAGTGTTCCCGTCCTGCCGTGTATATCACTTCTTGAAATCACGGTCCCGCAGCTGCTGCAACTGCGCTACGATTTCGGTCACCCTCCCCTTCTAAGGCCCCTTATCGAATCTTATCAGTGTTATCACCTCCTGTCACCCACCAAAAGTGTTCCCGTCCTGCCGTGTATATCACTTCTTGAAATCACGGTCCCGCAGCTGCTGCAACTTGCGCTACGATTTCGGTCACCCTCCCCTTCTAAGGCCCCTTATCGAATCTTATCAAGTGTTATCACCTCCTGTCACCCACCAAAAGTGTTCCCGTCCTGCCGTGTATATCACCTCTTGAAATCAAGGTCCCACGGTCGCTGCAACCTGCGCTACTAATCTGGTGATCCTCGGCGTCTAAGGCCCCTTATCAAATCATATCAGGTGTTATCACCTCCTGTCACCCACCAAAAGTGTTCCCGTCCTGCCGTGTATATCACTTCTTGAAATCACGGTCCCGCAGCTGCTGCAACTTGCGCTACGATTTCGGTCACCAGCCGAGGCACGAAAGGCGCCACCTTCTGATAGGGCAGTCGCCAAACCCAAGGGCAACGAATCTAGGAAAGCTACGCATGCTCCAGGTACGGTGAACATGAAGGACTAGGGAAGGCTACAGTGTCAAGTATAATTAACCTGGCGAAAAGCTTGTAGATAGCGGTGAAGGATGAGAACTGGACGAAAAGTAGCCTCATTGGAGATTAGGTGGTTGCATCCCTGAGCCTGCTCAATAGAGCGTCATTAATTGATACTGGATCAATGATAAGCATTATATCTGTTGGCCTGCTGGCGAAGGCTCAGCAGGACGGATGTAGATAAGCTAGAAGTGATAAAGGAGTGTAGGCTGAGCCCGTTTTTGATGCATCGGATAAAAGAATGCATTTCCTAGGTGCGGTCATTATAGAAGCCGAACTGTGAGAAGGAAATAGGTGTAAAATCGCTTTTCACATCAGCAAAAGAAAGGACGAAGAGATGATTTTTGGTAGCAACGCACTAGAAGATCTAGATGTAGGAGTATCCATAGGAGAGAGGGGTTAGTCCTATGGAAGTTGATAATCGCGTTAAGGAGGCGGCAGAGTCGCAATAGCGAACGCGATCAGTGCTTAAGACTGGTGTAAATGGTTATCCAAATGAAGAGAGGAGTCTCATCTAAAAGGAGTCCGGAGAAGGGTCCCGCAGGCAGATCTGGCACCGCTAGGGTCAGAGCGGTCAAAGGGACACCGACTCCGCCGAGGGGGGGGGTGCGTGTCGCGTAGAAGAGTGGAGGGGGATAAATCCCCGGAGAGGCGACCCCTGAAGCGGAGGGCCTACTAGGATGCTCGCGATGATCACGGGGGGGGGGTCACCGAGCAAGAGGCAGCCTGATCAGAGAAACCAGAGAGCGAAGGCGTGGTCAAGGGATCAAAACGGTACAAATGGAGGGTCGCCTACCAGTCAAGTAGCGGCGAGGGCCCTCTTTGATCGCGGGTAGGTTATGACCGCGCGGGAGGAACTGGCATAAAAGGGAGCCCGATACAAGTAAGTAACATTACTCTTCTCCTGTCTAATTCCTCTTCAGGACGTTCCAGCCTTCGTGGCGTACAGGCAATCCTTTGGGGGATCTCAGAACAAGTGTGACTTGCGCCGACGACTATCTAGCCTCTCTCCGCCTTCAGGAGTCGCCACCACTTGCCATGCCCCTCGACTCCTCTCTACTCTCTTGCTAACTTCAAACTTTGTTGCGTTTATTTCGTCCTTTTAATTAACCTCTGCTTAATAAAATCCCCTCAGTTTCACTGTGGATAACGATACGTTATCACATGTGGTAGGTCTGGAGTCCCTTTCACTCAGAATGGGTTCTTCAACGACGGAAGCTGCATGAATCATTGCTCGAATGGCATAGTGTGGAGGATTGTCGCTCGAGTAGCAATGGTGGGGTTGAAGGTTTGACCCCGCAGAGCGCAACCTTTTGCATTTGTCAGCTTTTGCTTCTACTTCCGTCCATAAATGTCCTGTGCATGAATATAACTCGGATAACTGCCATTTATGGGCACATTTTAAATGGAGATACTCCATGAATCGGTGCTATTCAACTATTTCAAGTTTTACATAGATATATAACATATTCACAGAAGGGATCGTCTGAAGTTGATCTCTATAGGTCAGCCAATGCCCTAACCATGGAATCATGATCGTAGTGCCATGTCATCGTATCTTACAGTAGTATCTTACATCTTTCTTCCAATGAATGCGTCAGGTACACATACATGAGAGACGTGTAGCGCTACCCTAGCGCTAAATTACAAGCGGGGCCGAAAGTGAGTGTCAAAATCGTGATCAGGGCCATCGATTACCCTTGTAGAAAAACGTTCGGTCAAAAAAGCTTTTTTTTGATTCTCTTGGATTTGTGCAAAAAGGAAGGAAAGGTAAGTGTTCACTCAAGTCAAAAAAGTGATGAACAACTCGTGTCGGTGTAAGCTCTGTTCACTCAGTAGGGGAGAACAACATCTTCGGGACCGAGAAAGGCCCACGTTCCTTTTCCACGAATACCGCGACCACCCACACTTATGCCAAACATGGAAGGATCTTGGGGGCACCAAACTTGCGATACGGCTGCCCCGCTCGACTGCCTGCTACGTCACCATTACGTCATCGCTTTACAAAAATGTGAGGCGCCGGTCACCACTGCCGACCAAATGGTCTACGTTAACCCACAAAAAAAACGAAAATTCTTTTGGTGAGAGTTCGTTTATCGAGGGAATCGATAGTCCTGATTACGATTTCTGACACTTATTTTTGGCGCCGACGCAATTTGGCGCCAGTATAGCGCTGAACGTCCCTTATATGAGGGTACATAGACGTACTTTTCACTCCTTTTTTGGCGTTCCTGGGGCCGCTCAGCGAAAATGAACCCCACTTCTGTGGTCTATGTGCAAGCCCCTACAAAATGCAAAAACCATTTAAAAGCGGGGCACGCTCTGAATGACCTTCCTCATAAGAAGGACAAGAGATCATTGCTGCACTATGATGTGACATAACTGGTGATACGTGACATATGACAAATGGCTGAGTATCAAGTATTACCATCTTACCGCTGCTTCACCAATCTAGCTGTGTCATTTCTTCTGGAAAGGACAACTAGGTCGCGTATCACTGGTTTCGTCCATCAGTGAACCATCTTGCAAAAATCCCGACCCACTCCAGCCCGCCCCCCCCCTTCCCGTAGGGAGTCGGTCAGTTGTTAGCTGATTGTTTTCCCTCTTCCAATGTAATATTACCACTATATGTGATATATGTATGTATAATATTTGGATTGATGTTGGTGGAGGCTATGTGAACACAGGGCACATCGTTGCAGGGGATTCCCCAACAGGGAAGGGGGGTCGTATTTGGCCGCCTGGGAGAGGGGGGTCGTAATGAGTGCGGCAGCCAGTAACGAGCAGCGCAAAATTGTCAGTGTGCTGAGTCCTGTACAACGAAACTTGCTTTGTAGAGAACGCGGAATGTAAGAAAAATAGCACAAAACTTTCATTAATTGAACTAGTCTGAAATCAGCTGGAAATATTATAAGATGACGTCCTTTCGTGAGTACGTAGATGGCTAAACAGTACAACTTATCCTAGTTCGCTGCGGATGATAGGGCGTGCTTGTCACGGCGCCAACCAATTTTTTTTTCTTTCGACAAACGACAGGACTACCATATCGTTCGTATCAGACGTTTTCCAGCAGTTGGTCTCCTTTATCGGACTCAGCAATTGGTGGAGCACGGATCTGGCGGCGTGCGGTTGCCGTTCTCCGTTGCGGATGATGGGGCGACACCCCCCCCATCATCCGCAACGGACAAGACTGTAAACAAGTGCATAGGTTGGCCATGGACCTCTCTGAATCCTATAAACACATCTGCTCGCGTAGACAGGCATTGCGTAGAACTTGCACCATCCCACTACCTCTGCGTGGGAGCCTAAGCATGGCGCATCCACAAATGAAGCTAATGGGCGCTAAAACAACTACTGCTTGCTCCTATTCCACGAAGGGATCGAATACGCCCACTTGAAACGGTACACAGAAAACGGTTTTTCGAGCAGCTCGGAGTTTTCTTCAGAAAATCCCCAACGCGATTATCTCATGAATCCCGAAAACTTCAGAAACAATTTAAGTGGTTTTTGGGAAGAGGAAATCTTTTAATATTTTTTTTTGATTTGCAAACAGTTGACTTTTTAGAAAATTATCTTCGTTCAAACCAGGACAGTTTGCATCCAATTTTTAAATCCCCAACTAATCCCCAACGCTGAATTTCTCTCTGAATTGGCAACCTTTATGAACATTTCAGTACTTTTCGGGAAGCTCAAATCTTTTTCTTCACGACTGCGTTTTCCTCTTTCCCAACGGTCTGCCTTTAAGGAAGTTATAACCCTTCAAAGACAAGTTGGTTTACTTAAGGGGGTTTGGAAAAACGCGCCCCAACGCAGTCGAAAGCGCAGTGCGCATTCGGTATTCAAATGTCGTGGCTGCCAATTCCTCCCGCGCGCGCGAATTTGAACACAACAGTCTGTAGGTTGGAGCACAGCATCCTGTGCGGTGTAGATCCACACAGCCATTCTCTCTACCAGGAGTTTCCGAAAAGAACTGAGGATCCCTAACTCGCTCAGTTAACACGGCAGTGGTAGAAAATAGTAAATGATCGTTATAAATTTTGTAATCCACCAGGTTAGAGTGGGCCTTATGGCTTTCCATGTTAGCTGAAGTAACACATGTATTAGAACACCGGAGTTCATCTGAACTTAATTCCTGTAAATAGAGAGAGAGAGAGCATTTTCGCTGGGATCCTGTCTTGTGAACCTATGGTTTGGAGATTCACTCGTACAGAAATTCTTTGGCTGGGTGACGTTCAGTGCTGGAAGGTGCTCAGAAGCCAGGGAGAATTTTAGCTTGGCACTGGTTTTCTTCCACGTAGGTGTTGGAAGAAAATGCAAATAAAAAGGCGAAAAAACAACAACCTTGGGGGGTCGTACCGATCCACCTTTTAAGGGGGAGGGTCGTACGACTCGACCAAAACTCCCATCCAATAATGGGCCCTGTGTGAACATATATGATGTTTTGTAGACCTGAAGAAGGGCTTAAAGCCCGAAACGTAGCCAAGAGATAAACGACTTGGGAGAGTTTCATTGATAAGTCAAACAGCAGACTTGCGATACAGTGAAGTTCAAAAACCCTTTCATATTACAGGATTTGGTTTTGTATATCGCCGAGCGATCTGACTGGCCCTCTGTTGAAAAAGTCGAGGGGAATACCGGCTGCACATGGGGGAAGAAGGAAGCCAGGCTTCGTCTGGCGATCCGACTGGTTCGCTAAGATTCAATAAGATGCTGCGTTCCCAACGAGGTGAAACTGCGTGCGAGGTTACCGTAGCTCTACGTGTTCACAATAGTAGGCAGTCCAGCTATGCAAAACAAAGGCGCCACTGAGAGACTAGAACGGGGCACATAATTGGTGGTACGACATAATTGGTGGCACGACCCCCCCCCCCCCTCCGGCCCTCTGTCCCTCCTCATCGAAATCGAACGAGCCGTCGAGCGGGGGGGGGGGTATATAGTACGCATGAAACAGGAAAATCACGAAAAGTCAACCACCACTCCCACCACTCCTAGAAAGGCCAGAAAGTAAATACGACCCCCTCCCTCCCAACAATGAGCAAGTACGACCCCCCCCCCTTTTACAACGTCCGTGAAGCGAGAAAAATCAACTATCAAAATAAATTTTTCCCAGCCCAAATACGACCCCCCTCCTGGCGGCCAAATACGACCCCCTGTTGGGAATTCCCCAACAACGATGTGCCCTGGTTACAATTACCAGCGGTATACGTATGGCACGCGAAACAGGGAATATCAGCAATCGGTAACGTGTCCCTCGAAACCATTTATAAGCCCCACTCACACGATTGAGTACCCCCCCCCATCCTGTGCCGGGATTCAGCTGCGCTGCAGTATGGCCCCGCTCGACTACATTTGCGCCTTTGTTAACCCACAAATCACTTTCTACTCAGGACCAGAAGAAGCCGTACGCTTTCCATTTAGAGCGTCAGTGAGTAGAGTCAAACTTTCTCAGAATAACAACGAGATAATGGAGCGAAACATGTAGTGATCCCATAAAATTTTCACGTTGTGCTGGATTTCTCACAAATTAAGAAGCCGATTAAGTACGAACATAAAAATAAAACCATCAAAACAGACAGTGCAAGAAGATGAATCATATCAAAATTGGAAGAAAACATAAGTGGGTGAGTGAGTATCAAGACGGTAAAGGCAATCCTAAATTTCTTCATTGTTCAGTACTCATTCAAACACTGCTCCGACAAAATGCTATTTAAAAGTATACGAAGTTTTGAAGTAAAACAGCAGCCGTGAAACAGAAGAACATAAAAGATAGTACTACATGCACTTATACCCATCAGAAATAGTTAAACAATAAAAAGATTATTGGCGAAAAGTCGACAAACTTCAAAATAACAGACGATCAGCAAGGGCCTTTTAATACTGGCGCGGCAAATTCACAATGGAGCGACATGGCATCCTAGAAAGCGCAATGTCCTCTGCGACTCTGACTGTCGCACGTCTCTGATACACGTCAGCACAGTGATGGAAGCGGGTACATCATAAACGGTGTTCATACAAAGATTCCACGCATCTGCGGATTCCGAATCTACGGGAAAGGGATGCATTCGTACCGATACGCCCCTAAATCTACACCGGAAAAATTTGGGGACAAGTTTTCCGCGGCGTTCGGGTTTCGACTGGAGCAGGTTGTCCCTCTAACAATTCTCAATCGCGGCACATCATCGTTGGGATTCCCCGACAAGGGGGTCGTATTTGACCGCTGAAGGGGTGGGGGGTCGTAATGAGAGAGGACTCAGCACTGAACAGCGGGAGGTGTGGGCTGAGTCCTGTATAGCGAAACTTGCTTTGTAGGGGACCCGGATAAAAAACAAAACAGTATAGAAATTTTAGTTAAACTAATCTGAAACTAACTAGAAATACTGGTAAGCTGACATAATTTTGTAAGTACGTGCACTCCTTATCCGAGCCAGAGTAGGCGTGGCATTTGAACATGGCACGGAACTGGTTACTCGTGGAATATTCCAGTCTGGGACAACTGTCATCTTGTTCTGTGTTGGACAGAGACACGACAACAATTGTGTCAAGATGAAAATATCTCACCAGAAGCATAGACACCTTCAGGTTAAGTTGAAACATGCGGCCACGCCTACCCGATCTCAGGGATTTCGAGTATAGGTGACTAAACAGTACAACTTGTACTCTGGTTCGCTGCGGATGATGGGGCGTGTCCGCGCGACGGCGCGACGCCAACCTGTTTTTTTCGCTCGACAAACGACAAGACTATCATATCGTTCGTATCAGTCGTTTTCCAGCAGTTCATGTCGCCCATCCAACTCAGCAATTGGTGGAGAACGGATTTGGCGGCGTGAAGCTAGATCCGTTCTCCACCAATTGCGCCAAACGGATGATCTGGCGATCACGCCCCTTCATCTGCAGGGAACAAGACTGTAAACAAGTGCGTAGGTAGGCCATGGACCTCCTGGATCCTATGAACACATCTGCTCGCGTAGACAGGCATTGCGTAGAAGTTGCACCATCCCTGTCTCTGCGTGGGAGCCTAATGCATGGTGCATCCAGAAATGAAGCTAATGGGCGCTGAACCAACCACTGCTTACTCCTTATTCCACGAAGAGATCCGTACAGGTGCATCCTAGGGTATTCGAATACGTCATTTTAAAACAAAAAATAATAAAGCGAAAAATCCCCAGCGCATTCATCTCATGGAAACCACGCTGCAGTTGATATCGCATGCTCGGTCACTTCAGCATTCTTTCTGACCATTCTTTGATTCTTTTGGTTATATCCTTTATTAGCCTCATTAAAATGTGAAGGCTTGAGTTCACTATTTTTGCAATTATTACAATAGTGATTGGGCCAAGCATATAGGTGATTCCTAATGCAATTAATGTTACACTTATTGCTGCAAGTGTTAGTTTCCACTTACTCTTTATCACATTTATTATTGGTTCCAAATCTGGAACATGGAAACCTTTTAATGATGGCCATGCTGCGGATGCAGTGTTCCCTTCTTCGAACATATTTTCGGGAAAATATTTCACGTGGTCGTGTAACTGTCCTTTCAGGTGGTGACGTCCGTTCCTCCAAGTGGTGCCACCGGGACCTGCTCGCTTTTGCGGGCTGAGCAGAACGCGGACGAACACGAAAGCAGGCGACAGGCCTTCGTGACGGGCCGGCTTACGAACACCCCATGTCACATCATCATGTTTAACTATGCCTTATGAATTTCGAGATAATGCTACGGCGTCCGCGGGAGCCGACGCGCACTCGCAAGGCCCGACGAGTGTGAAAAATATGCGAGGGTCCTCGATGCAAGGACGGCATCGGGGGGCAACCAGGCTAGTCCAAAAGACGTGCAGTGTGTCAAAGGCTCGTATTGCGACGCTGAACGTGGGGACGCTGACTGGACGCTCGTACGAGTTAGCAGAAGCCCTAGAGCGTAGAAAGATCGACCTCTGTGCCGTGCAAGAGACGAGATGGGCTGGCTGCAAGTCGAAAGAGTTAGGCCTCGGCTTCAAAGCCGTTCTTTGTGGCGGGCCGAAAACTACAAGTGGTGTGGCCGTGATCGTGTCTCAGCGATTTCGCGATTCGATCATGAGGTAGTGTTTTCGGCGACGTTTGATGAAGATCCGTTGTCGGCTTTGAAACAACGACTTGCCTACACGTCTATCTCCGGCATATGCCCCATCAAACTGGATGCTCTTGAGCAATACCAAAGTACGATTTCTTGAGACTCTGAACGAGAAGACAGCTGAAGTGCCACCAAAAGACGGTATCATTGTAGCCGGCGATTTAAACGGGCACGTGGGCGCTGCAAAAGACGGCTATGCTTTGCTCATTGTCGGATTCGCGCTACGGTTCACGGACGCGCATGCGTGTGGAAAAGCGCAGTCCTTGAGTATGCAGAGTCGCACAACTCGTGCGATTCTGGAACCACAATGATTCCGTAAATGCTGACTCCTCATATCATCCATCGTTTACAGTCGGGCAGCACTAAGACACAAATAGACTTCGTACTCATCAGACATGGCGACCAAGGACTCGTGACAGACGCTAAGGTAGTACCGTACGAAACGGTTGCCACGCAGCACCGCCCACTGATCTGCACGCTCAGACTCGTAGCTCCCAGGCGGAGACAGGTAGCTGAACGAAGCGGTCCTGAAAGAATCAAGTGGTGGCGCTGTGAAAGCAGGGGATGGCAGTCTGCCTGATATTCTCGCATTGCTACCACCTGAAGTCAGAACTGTTCAGGAGACCTGGAACGAAGCCGTTAATTCTATAATCCAGGCCGCTCGCTCCGAACTCGGCACAACGAAGCCTGGACGGCGGAGGATTGACAAAGACGCGTGGCTCTGGACGGATGATGTCAAAGCGAAGGTTCGAGAAAAGAAGAGACTCGTATCACGCGTTTTCTCGTAGCAGAAGTCGGGCTGACATGCTGGCCGGACTATTCGGGAAGCGAGGCAATATATGCAAAGACAAGCCGTGGTGCTGCCGAAGCGACTCACTTTCGAGGATATCAGCAAGAAGCTGGAGAGCTTGCGGTGCGACGGTGGCGGGTAACCTGTACGGACCTTGCCAAGTCATCGTCATCGCAAACCGAAGACATTTGAAAGTTCTTTTGGCCCATACAAGTGTGAGAATGAGCACCTTCGATGGACCAGGAAAAAGTATTCACAACAATGGGCTTAAACTTCAGAGGGCATCTCAACGGTGGAATTCGCCCATCCCGCTCTACCCTGCACAGCACCAACATATGGTCCCGTTCAGAAGATCACCATACAGGAAACAGAAGCTGCTCTGAGGAAGATGAAGGCCGGCAAAGACAGGCCAGACATCGCAGCTGATTTGTGGAAGTCACAACGCTGGTTTCCTGCGGGTTGGTTGACGAAACTCTTCAACCAGATCGTCGAAGAGAAGAAGGTGCCTAAGGACTGGCAGCAGAGCGTGACGATCCCGATTTGGAAGAAGAAGGGCAACCCGGCAGAGTGCTCGAACTACCGTCCAATTCGCCTTCTCTCGCACACTATGAAAATCTTCGAGCGAATTGTTGACGCCCGTGTTCGTGATATCGTCCAGCTTTCCACCAACCAGTGTGGCTTCGTGGCGGGTTGTAGCACCGTCGACGCCATACATGCCGCTCGCCTATTGCTGGAGAAACACCGTGAGAAGCGAAAGCCCGTGCATGTAGCCTTCCTAGACTTGGAGAAGGCCTTCGATCGTGTGCACGTTGACTTTATGATGAGGCGTGCATGGCGGTCCGAAGCAGGTATCGGAGTGTGTGCGCCATCCTTTACTCAGTGCCCAGGGATCTCAGTTCGCCTCACCAGCGGGTTTCATATGGGTTCCCCATACCGACGGGGTATATCAAGCTCGTGCGCTCTCCCATTCTGTCTTCTGTATTCGTTGCTGTCGATGGATGCCATATACAAGATCTTCAAGAAAGAAGTGCCTTGGAAGATCTTCAGAAGGAAGTGCCTTGGACCCTGCTTTACGCTGATGATGTGATGCTTGCTTGTGAAGATAAGAGCGCACTGGAACAGCAGGTGCAAGCTTGGGCCGAGCGTCTGGCGAGGTTTGGACTCAGGTTGAACGTCAACAAGACCGAGTACCTGACCACCGAGGGGGCGGGGACCCAAATGAGCAGGGCTCCATTAAAATCGATGACACGGTGCTCAAGCGCACGGAAACATTCAAGTATCTCGGATCAGCACTTGCGTCCGATGGCAGTCTGAACTCGGAAGTGAGCGCACGAGTGAGTGCGGCATGGTCTAACTAGGGAGGTCGTTCAGGACGTGGAGCGCTTTTTGAAAACGGTTTTTCGCATGATGTGGGGTCACGTGCATGGAGTACCAAACTGGTGTTCATTTTTCCTGAACGCCTCTGGGAATGCCAAAAATGGAGTGGAAAAAAAGTCCATGGAAACCGACTGTTATTGAGCCTGAATGGGCTCTAAATCACTCGCAAGTTCGGCCAGTTGCTGCCTATAGGGTCCTTATAAAGGTTGTACTGGTACCTATGAGAAAAGTGGTCGTCAATGGGGTCTTACTTGTGGCACGTAGTTAAGAGTCGACGGCCAATTCGAATGGGCTCTTAAGCAATCGAAGTGGTGCCTGTGCCAACGATCGGATGGCCTAGTGGATAGCGTGGAGGATTCCCAAGCAGGCAGTGGGGATGGTATGATGGTTCGACTCCCTGACGGCCTTGCACGATTTTCTGCCATTTTTATTTTCCGTTGTTGTCGCTTCCATATACGTCTGTTAATGAATTTTACTCGGATATCTGCCATTTATAGGCACATCCTAAATAGTTATAGCCCGTAGTCGGTGCTATTCAGCAATTTCGATTTCACATACCATTAAGCAAGAACTTGTCTGAAAGCTGAGCTTATGTTATTCGATGCCCTGATCATGACTATGGCATTTACTTTCAGCTCTAGTGCCATTTATCTCCAATTTGGAGCCACGTCTTTCTCCCACTGGAGTCGCTATGTACATTCGTTTGAGGGAGTTGCAGGGCCATTCTGACGCCAGATTGGGTTGACGTCAAGAATAAGTGTCAGAATCGTGATCAGGACCATCGATTACCCCTATAGGCAAACTTTCAGCCAAAAATTTTTTTGACTTTTTGAGTCTGTGCATTGGGTTATGCTCAAGAGTCACTTTGTTGAAGTCGTACTTTTGCTGGTTATCGAAACCCTCATTCAGTGGTACGGAAACAAAAAACTAGCAACAACCATAAACGCCATCGAAAAAAGAACAAAATAGTCATCATTCCTCCAGGTGCATGATGAAGAAATCGGATGAGTCTCTCCTCTGGAGGGGAGGACGAACATCTTCGTGAGCGAGAGAAGTCGTTGGGGTCGACCAAATGTCAGATGGTTTTTCACTGGTTCTGCGGCACGGCCGTATGCCAAGTAGGAAATGACCTTATGAGTCACCAAATCGCGATGCGGTGCCGCGGCCCACCACGTCATCGCTACGTCATCGCAACTCCAAAGTTGTGGGTCTCCGGTCATCACCGACGACCAAATGGTCGGTCTATCACAACTCAAAAAAGTCAAAAAATTTTTTTGGCCGAAAGTTTGCCTATAGGGGTAATCGATGGTCCTGATCACGATTCTGACACTTATTCTTGACATCAACCCAATCTGGCGTCAGAATGGCCCTGCAAGTCCCTCAAACGAATGTACATAACGACTCCAGTGGGAGAAAGACTTGGCTCCAAATTGGGGACTACGTGCCACAAGTAGACCCCATTGGCGACTTTTTTCTCATCGATACCAGTACCTTTATAAGGACCCTATAGGCAGCAACTGGCCGAAGTTGCGAGTGATTTAGAGCCCATTCAGGCTCAAAAACAGTCGGTTTCCATGGACTTCTTTTTCACTCCATTTTTGGCATTCCCAGAGGCGTTCAGGAAAAATGAACACCAGTTTGGTACTCCATGCACGTGACCCCACATCATGCAAAAACCGTTTTCAAAAAGCGCTCCACGTCCTGAACGACCTCCCTAGTAAGTTGGCGATTCATGTCTGGGATCCTTTGCGACAAGAGAATGCCAAAGCGCCCTAATTCAAAACTATCGTACTGATCGTCCGACCCCGCTCGCGTTATATGGTGCCGAGTGCTGGCCTGCGACCAAAGAAGTTGAGGCTCGCCTTGGTGTGATGGAAATGAAGATGCTGCGCTGGACGGCGGGCGTCACGCGAGCGGACCGCATTTGTAACGATGTCGTGCGCAAGAAGTATGGTGTAGCCCCCATAGCAGAGAAATTGCGCGAAACGCGCCTTCGATGGTACGGGCACGTACTTCGCGCGAAGGCTGACACCGTCCGTAAAACTGCTCTCGAACTCGAGGTACCAGGAAAGCGGCCAAAGGGGCGTCCCAAACAGCGCTGGCTCGACACACTGCATACCGACTTAAAATTAGCCGGCATTCACCCCGATCAGGCATTCAATCGGGAAAAAATGGAATGTCCGTAAGTAATATCAAAAGAGCGGACCCCGCCATTAAGCGGGACAAACGCTGAAGAAGAAGAAGAAGTGTAAATGTCCTTTCAGTTCCAAGGATAGTCCCTTCTATCTTGAGTATCACAAAGTTATTTTTGTTGCGAGAGAGATTTGATCAAATTTGTAGTGCGATTGAGATTGATAGGGCAGAAAATTAGCACTCCACCGTAAGTGCCATATTTTCGCACTGGATTGTAATGGTGGATTCGAGTGCTGTAGTGCAATATGCTCTGAGTTCAGCTCCCTCTTGGCAGTTGTAGCAACCCATCACGGTGCTGAGCTCCACTGAACATTGTTGTTCTATGACGAATTCTGCACTATTGATTAGTAAGCTTGACTTGATGGCAAGGATTACTTCGCTCTTCCTGGAGTGCGTGATCTGCTTGTCATAGCTTAATCTAGAGATGGACGTTATATTGTAACCGAGTTTCTATCTCGTGCTCTAAATTCCCTTATTGTTTGTTTGTGTGGACAAGACACTATGTGTGTTTGTAGCTATTTGCATTACACACCATCTGATTACTGCACTGCGGATTTTTGTGTATGTCGCGTTAGGGCAGCGCACTGTTACTCAATAGTTGTTAAGAAAATACTAGAGCTTCTTGCCTGTGCATTATTGCAAGCGCTGATCGGAAAGGATAGCTTCGGTCTTCGATGATATCACTTGTGAGAAGCCCTATCTCTTCATGCAATTGGTACGTAGGCATGAGAGTGAGCCCCTCATTGTTTCCATATTATCGACTTTTGATTCTATTCGAATTCGATCAAGTTCAGTCTTTGCCAAAAAAAATACACTAATTGATATCGGTATTGGGCGTACCCGAGAGATGAACATGCGTACAGCAGAAAACATTCACATAATAGTCCACCGCAAGTATGGGCTCGAAGCAGAGTTCACGGATATATGTTGCTACCGTATTCTCTCGTTTTCTGAGTTTTAAGCTTACACCTTGTTCTGAGTGCAACGATCCTGCCTATACGCACATCTTTGTTTTGTAGAAGATTTTGTTGCTTGTCTCTGCGTGGAGAATAGGAGGTTTCGAGCACATCAAGTTTTCCACGTTGTTGGTCGGATTTTTATCATTCCAGTTGTTGTGTTTTCGTATCTGGCGTTGATACAGAGTTCCGAGTGGATGCGGTTGAACAGGACTTTTTGGTTATACTCGTAGGAGCAGTTCCCTTTATTGTTGCAGATCAGATCTACAGTGTGTGTTCTGGATTGCCACCAGAACCTGCCGGTGCACCATTTTATGACTTACTGATGATATTATAAGCCATAGGCAAACCTCAGACATGTGATTATGACCCGTAGGTAAATGGTTAGATACTCGATGCGTGACCTCTCCTGTATTGAGAGGCACGCCTAGATTAACTCAGCATTCTACTACCTGACGGTCCGAGACCACCCGTACTCGGCCACCACTATCACCGAGGTCACCCCTCTTCAATAAATATATTACTGCAACGACTACCCGTCATATTTTCTGGTGCAAACGGCAGAGAAAAACCCAGTGCAGGTATTAATAAAAATTCCATTTTATTATCCGATTTTCCTTTTGCAATGTTTAGTTCATTATATTTAAACCATTTGACTGCTGTACTGGCCCACCCCTTCTAACAACATTATCTAAGAATTGAGGGCGAATACAAGCTCTATTAAACCATAAAAGCAAGCTTCATACGAAGAAGCGATCATGTCACTATATTTATTGAAAAAGGGGATTACTATGTGCTCAGAAATATTGATAGAAAACCTGGAGAGCTATGGGGCATTTAGCCAAAGTATATCATATCCAGAAGACCACGAAGAAAGGAATAACTTTGCGAACCTGAAGTGGTTCAACTTTCACCAAATTCATATTAGATGCGCGAGCGAAGAGCTCGCTAAAAAAGTCAGCTCCTTAGAAAGAATATTCCTATTGTTAGAAACACGGGGAAAACGTAAAGAGTTCATTAGACGAGTGAGAGCCTTGAAAGATTCAAAATACTCTGCCTTCTCTGGAAGATTGCGTCCACGGCCGATTCTTGCGAAGATCGAACCCAAATAGTGAGAACAGACGCAATAAGAACTCACAGACAGGGCTAAAATACTTGAGCCCCTACTTGGTTCGCTGCTCTAGATACCGAACCTAAAAGAGTAGCAGTGGCACCTACTTTCCTACAGAAAAATGTAAGACGGAGATTGCGTCGAACAAATACGAAATCCGATTCGGCGCTTAATATCCAAAATTCAGGTGACTTTAAGAAGCGAAATTGCCTGTTCAATTTGAGAGTCTGGAAATATAGGCAATGAACAACCGGAAATGTAGAGAATCACCGCTCCTAGGAGTCCTCAGTAGGCATTTCAGTAAGTGTTCCCTCCATCATAGAGGATAAAGAACCATGCCCTGCAGAAGACATCACTGTAGGTGTTGAGAACATATGCGACGTCAAAATAGAAAAGCTCGAAAAAAATGTCTCGTTGTGCAAGCGGACATGTGCAAAATTATAAAACGAGAGGGTAACCGTCTTCAACTGGTGCGCCATCACACTGAAAAAGTAATACGAGGGTAACCGTCTTCACTTGGTGCGCCATCCCACTGAAAAGCTCTATGAGCTCGGAAAACTAAACAGCCCAATCCATAAGCCTAAACGAAACAGTTTTACATGTGGTCGCGTCACTAAGCCATATACTTCGGAAAAGCTCAACAAGAAAGAGCAAAGACAAAGCAACAAAATCGAGCTCAGAACAATCAGCTCGCTAGTCTGTGCATAAACTGCGGTCCAGCAAGATAGAATAGTTTATTTTTTGCCCCCATATATATGATAAGAAGTATCCGTTATTCACCTTTCACTACGACTCCCTCCGGACAAGTGCAGTAGATAGATACTAGGATTTATCATTTATTTTTAGTTATTTCAATATTTATACTCAGTCACGGTCTTATTTCGAGGGCAGTTCTTGAATATTTCCTTGCATCTAGTCCTCAAACGATAAATGCTGTACAGAAGCAAACGTTGGCGTATTAGTTAATTTGTCATTCTATCATTTCACCGCTCATCTCTCCACATGCTGAGTGAATCACTGAACTACTTCTACAACGCTGAGGCCGCTTACTCTTGGAGCGATTCAGAAAACTCGGTATGACCTACTCTAATTTATCACGACTTTACCAGAGCATATCATAAAAATAACCAATACATTTTTCACTTCATCATCCCGATGCGAAAGAGATGACTGCCTCAACAACATCCACCAACCGCCACCAGCGCCCACAAGCCACAAGAGCACCATCCAGGACGAACAACACCTCAGACCACTTTTACTAAATTCATTAGGACCTACGATGTCACCCATACCTCTCTCTTTGTCCTGTCATTGCCATGTAGCTTCACATTATCCTATGTTGACCATTCATCCCCTTTTTTGCCCCGCGGAGTGTTCTGGATTGCCACCAGAACCTGCCGGTGCACCCTTTTATGACTGACTGATTGATATGTATAACCCATAGGCAAATTGAGACATGTGATTATGACCCGTAGGTAAATAGTTAGATACTCGATGCGTGACCTCTCCTGTATTGAGAGGCACGCCTAGATTAAGTCAGCATTCTACTACCTGACGGTCCGAGACCACCCCGTCTCGGACCCACCACTATCACCGAGGCCACCCCGCCTCAATAAATCCATTACGACAACGACTACCGTCACAGTGTGTCCCATGTACCCGTGTTGACAGGCTTGTGAGCTGCTAAATATGGCAAGGAGAACCACCATTGTTGTCACTCTTGTGGAGACGCTCAGCGGTCTTGGATTGAAGGAGTTCATGACAACGATTTCTTGAGCAGTGCCTATATTGTTGTGGTGACTGGCTACCAGCTGCTTTATGATCCTTGCGCTTATTAATATGGTAGTTCCAAGGATGTATATTATTATAGCAATAGTAGCTATTGCCCCAATAGGCCAACAGTGTGGGTTGCCTATTAGAGAGCTCGTCATGAGTTTGCTCGCATGTTCGCAGAATGCTATGGGAGGACATTCTACGGTTTCGGTGGCGTTGGTTTTTAGGATTCTAGTTGACACCGTAGCGAGCTTATGAAGTGGAGAAGCTGGCACTTCAAGGACTAGTTTCCTCGCCATGTTTATGAAGGTTCTGCATTCATTGTTGAAGCAGAGTTCAAAACTTGCATTCTGGATATTGACGATCGCTGATCCGTCGGTACATATAAGGTTGTTATTAGCCGACGCTGTACTTATTACGCACAGTAGGATTGCAAGCGTTGTCCACTTTGAACAGTACGTACTTGATTGGGTGGACTGGTCATCAAGATCTCTTTCGAAGTCTCGTATCACCTCGTAGGCTCGAGTTTTTGATGCTCTTTCTTGGTTTCTCCGAGGAGCTATTGGCGGATCAGTTGGTTCTGCTGTGGTGGGGTCTTCTACCTCCATCGACCACTTCTTCCAGCCTAGATTGTGCAGCGGCCGGTTCTGCTTCGGGCCTTCCTCTACTGCTTCGTCATACGATCGAATTTCAAGAGGATATATTTTGTTGAGAGGACCTGTGCAGTTCTGTATGGTTGGGCATGCTGAGTTTGGCGGATCTTATCATGCCGTCAGCGCTCCTTATAAGCTGTTTTATTCTCCCATAGAGCCAGTTGCCTCTAGGTAGCAGTTCTTGTTCTACTATCACAATTTCCCCTATTTGGGAATTAGGAGACATGAAGACGCTGAATGAGATTTTTCGTGTGGCTGTCCCTCAGGGCAGTGGTAGTCTGTATTCCACATTTCCCGAAATTTGATTGATATCGTTTCGGCAGATGCAATTGCCTCTTTAGCTTGTAATACTGATTGAATGAGCTCTGGATCGATTGATTGATTGGTTGTGTCGTTGTTCCGAAAGAGGTTGTCAATAACCGTTTTTCCGAGCTTGAAATTTGAGCCGCAATCGGTGCGTATCAGTTTTGGAACACCTCTTCTTGACACGAAGCGGACAAAGCTGTTAAGAAAGGCAAGTGCTGTCATGTTCTCGACAACTTCCAGATGTATAGCTCTCGTTGTGAGACACGTGTATAGGCACACATACATCTTTTCCTGTTCCTTTGAGTCGTATGGACCCAGGAAGTCGCAGCCGACGTTTTGGAACGGCTTCGCTACCACGACTCTGTCTTTGGGTAGCGGTGGCATGTCTGGTGCTCCGAACGGAAGCCCGTGACATCGCCTGCAAATCACACAGTTTTTCAATATTTTTTTGATTGCTCTTGATGGCTGCGGGATCCAAAACCTTTGCCGTAGTAGTGCAAGGAGGTGGTCTTTGCCGCAGTGTGCATTTGCTTGATGAGTATGCTCTATTATCAGGCGAGCTAGATCCGAATCGTTTGATATGTAGATAGGCGATTTTGTATCGTGAGGTAATATCGCATTGCGGATTCTAGATTCATATCGAATTATCTCATTTTGATCCCGAATTATACTCATGTTGGGAAAGCGTTTTCGCAATTCTTCTATGTTTGTTTTGCGATGTTCTGAGGTGAACAGCAGTGTTTCTGCAGCCGCTATGTCATCCGAGTCAATTTCTGAGTCTTCTGAGAAACTTGTGAAACTCTTATAGACGACCTGTTTAGGTTGCATCGACGTACCCATTTGGATAGAGTTTTTCCTACCACTGCAAGTGTGCGTAGTACTCGCGTATACCTCGAAAACCGAGTGGTGTCAATCAACGGTTGATGAGGTGTGGTAACGACCGGATGTGAAGTGATCATGCTCGGCTGCGTTATCTCTTCCATATTCACATGTCAACGTTTTCCTCTATGTTTTCTATGCTTCTCAGAGGAGTACGTTTTGGGTCCTTTTCGAGCCATCGAGGGCCCCTCACCCAGTCATGGTTTGCAACTGTGTTTGCTGTGAGGCCTCTTGTTCCAGCATCCGCTGGATTGTAATGTGTAGGGATGTAGTAGAAGCATACATTTGTCTTTTTTGCTTCTTCCATTAGTTGCTTAGTATCAATTATGCGCCTCTTCTGATTGGTTACAAATGGAGGCAGTTTGCGTGTTGATTTCAACCACGCTAGCGCTATTTCGCTGTCAGATGCAATGTTGACATTAGAAATATTCACTCCCAATTGGCTTTGTAGTGTCTTTGCTAACCTTATGCCGATTAGGATTCCGAGCAGTTCTAACCTTGGTATAGTTTGAACAGTCTTTTTCGGTGTTAGGCGTGTTTTTCCACTTATTAGCTGGGAAATCGCATAAGTCTTGTTGTTTTGCAAATATGCACGCCGCTATAGCTGTCTTGCTAGCGTCGCAGAACACCCATAAGAATGTATTCCATGTCATCGTGGTTTACGCCAACCATGTGTCTTGGTGTTGTTATCGACACGTTCTTGACTTCTTGACATGCGTTGTTCCATCTACGACATAGTTCGTAGGGTATGGGATCATTCCATTCTATGGCGGTGTCGTATATTTCCCGCATTAATGATTTCATTTTTATGAGCAACGGTCCCATTAAACCGATAGGATCATACGAGTTTAGTTGGCTAACAATATCTCGTTTCGTTAGCCGATCTTTTTGCGTTATTCGAGTGCTCACTTGAAACTCGTCTGTTTCTGTGTTGTAGTCCACTCCCAAGAGTTTTATGACTTTCCCATGTAGACGATCGTTTTCTGGGATGGCAGCATTGACTTCGCTCGAGTTTGATATGTACTCACGCAAGTTCATGCCAATCTCCGCAAATATTGCTTTCGACTCTTGTATTTCCGGAGAGCCTCTTCTACGGTATTTGCTCGGAGTAGAATATTATCTACATATAAATGGTCCATGATTTCCTTTGCTATCTCTGTGTTTTTATGGTTTAAATATGCTAATATAACCATATTGAGAATGCTAGGAGATGCTGTCAGACCGAACGGTAGGCGTGTGAAGCGGTACTCCGCTATATTTTCACGCGTTGGTGGCTTATTTCGGATCTTTGAACCATAGGAATCTGCAAAGATCTTTGTGTTCTTTTTGCAGTCTTATTTGAGTGAATGCTGCCTGAATGTCACACATGAGTATTATTTTTCCGGTTCGGCTTGCAATTAGAATGTCGTGAATTTTGTTCACGAACGATTCCCCGGTGTGAATGACATCATTCAGCGAAAG